>WNGS01149594.1:0-16855 GCA_020271785.1 Procambarus virginalis
CAATACCATCTCGCTCCAACTGGTTATGCTCCAGCGTGTCCTTACCTATATTACCATCAAACACGCACCACATACTATTATAATATAATCATACCACACAATATAAGGTAATGCCTTACATCATTATTCCTTCTTAAAAGCTAATCTAGTTTTTTTACTATTGAAATTTTCGAGTCCATTATTCCTCGGAATGACCTGGGCTTTAATTATGGTGCTCTTCTGAACCCTACCTGAAAAATCTAGCAATAGCACAAATTCTCCAGTATCTATCTTGGCTACATGCGCCAACACCTGGTGAGCAATAATTTTTTGAGAGGCCCGGTGTCTCTCAATATTGTAATGAGCTTCCAACGGCCATTACCACATAGTATGAGACCCTATAAATGTAAGGTTCATAACCCATTATCCCATCGGACCGAAGGGTTACTGAATCTGAATGAAGGGGTTGACACTGTCAACTCATCACAAAACCAACAGTTCGGAGTTCAGGATGCAATTGAAAACAGGACTGCACCAGATGACCTATCTTATGACAAGGAGAGCACACACAGTCAGAATGGGACCTAGAGGGGACCATGGCATTTCTAACATTATTGTTAGGTCATAAACCAGAATGAGAAGTCTGAACCGGTGGCTTTGGATTATGAGAAGTCGTCTGAGTTGTACCAGGCACAGGGGTGGACGGGGTATTTGTCGGTGATCTCATAGGGGCTACGTAATATAAGCATTAACAGGGGAAGAATTATTTGATGCTCTATAAGGCTTTTTATGCAAAAGCTCGTGTTCATCGGCCTTGAAGGCCAGTTGGTGAAAAGATTTAGCATTACGTTTCTCGTCTATATGGGCTGCAGTTTTGTCTGGCAAGTAGGACAGAGATTCCTCCTTAAGAAGAAGAAGATCTTTTAGCATTTAAAAGTGTTTATATTAGTGGAGTGTAGCCATTTCTCGAATATTCCTAACTTCTACCAAATACAATCAACATAAGATTGGGTGGGTGAGCGTCTCAAATTTCTAAATTGTTGCCTATGGGCCTCAGGATTCAATTCATAACCATTTAAGATGGATTGCTTAACAAACGTATAATCAAATCACTGAGATATGGGTAACGAAGGAAATATTTCCTGAGCCTTACCAGCTAACTTTTTTTGGAACCTAGCTACCCACTGATTCTCAGGCCATGTAGGACTGGTTGCCAATTTTTCAAAGTGTTTACAAAAATTCTGGGTCTGACTTGGTAAAGGTAGGTAACGCTACCTTTTATAAGCAAATTAGCAACAGTTCGGGAATGCGCAAAGTCTTCCTGAAGATTCCCCCTGGTGTCTATTCTACTTTACTCAAGTGCATTATTATCAGCCGTCATATGCTGCTGGATAATCAGCTGCTTGGTCTTTTCATTTAAAGCCTTCTGCTGCATGTCCATCTCTAAATGACGCTGTTTATGAGCTGTATCAACTTTAAATGTTTCATGATTCAGCTGTTTAAGAGCTAGTACATCCTCGGAACTTGCCTCTAACTTCCCTAAGGCCTTGTGGTTTAAAAATCTCCTCCTCCACTAATTTCTCCACAATGGTAGTTACCAGATGCCTTTTTAGCAAGTTGGGCTTAAAAGTTAATTCCACTTTCTCCCTAACCGCGACGAGAACGATCTTTTTAAAACCTTGGAGTCCCTGGACTGAGGGCGACATAAACAATCGGCTATTAGGGCTTCCATAATGAGGGTAAAAGACAAAAACGGGGCTCACTAAATCAATGGGGCACTCTAACGCCGCACTGCACTCAATAATATATTACTAATGGTACTAACACAATTTAGCAGGACCAACATAGCACAAGCTAACACGTACCCTAATCCAGAAGTGTTGAATAATGAGACCCGGCAATGTGATGTTATAGTGGCCAGAATACGTCTGGGATATAGACGTATCTGGCAGCTTTCTCATAACCCGAATGTCGAGTACACAATATGTCAACTTTGTGAGAGAAAACATGCTCTCTCTTGAACATTATATTGTAGAATGTCCCATACTGACTGACTTTCGCCCTCCTGGGCTAAGGTATGCTGAACTGTGTAATTACTATATGAGTACTGGAACACTTGATGATATATTGGACTTGTACCCAAGATTAACCATGCAATGTATCAATTATACAATGTATGTATGTGATGTAACTATATAACCTGAGCTTGTAAAAGCACCTTAATCAACTTCAGTGATTAAGTGCTTAATTGCACACTTGTTTCTCTATCAGCTATCTCACCCTGTCAGAGTAAAAGAGACAAATGTATGTGTATGCATGTGTGTGTATATATGCATGTATATATGTATATGTATATGTACGTATATATGTGTGTGTTTGTATATGTATGTGTATAAAGTACAAATGGAAGCTGATCAGAATTGCATTTCACCTTTGTAAATGCACATTAATGACACTTCGATCACTTTATGTAGGGCATACGTAAATCTGTGTACCTAGCTTAGCATTTTAATAGTACCGAATCATCTTCTGTGGTTGATTGTTCAATAAATCCCTGAACTATATGTTTAACTGATCTCTAACCCCGTCCATGGAGGACAGAAGAAAATGTATATATATACTGGTTAGCATTGTAAATGTGTGGCCACGTCTGTGGTAAAAAAAAAAAAACTAGGTTCCAGAATCAGTATCATACCCTAGGACAGTGATAAATATGTAAGATACAATAAAATGTCACAAAATTTTAGTATATTGAATGTTTACTAAGTGCATTCAAATTAAGCTCAGGTAAAAAATAAGACTGGCAAGGGATCACTTAAAACTCAATAACAGTATGGCAGATATAACAGGCACCACAAATTAAAATCACTGCCAAAAAAAATTAACACAGGCAACAATAAGAGACAGCTCAGTAAATTAAACAATAATAACTAATTAAAATTATGCAGACTCTTATACACTACCAGGCAACAAGTACAAGGCAATGTATAAGTGGTCCTGTCACTGTCGCCAAAATATGTTGCAAAAGCGTCTAAAAATGCTCGAGAATAGCACAAAATCCCAATAATTCCTCCACTCCATACATTGGCACAGAAAATGAGGATAAGGAAAGTTGGTACTGCCTAAACTCCAGTATATTTACAAATGTGTAACATACAACAAAGGTTAATCACAGATACTCTAAAGTACACCACGTGGCTCGCTCTGAAGGACACAGACACTGGCAAAGGATTATCCATGAACTGCAATATTACAAGTCCCACGCACTGGAAAACTAACAATACAAGGCAATTCACTTCTCACTTAACATGCAACACTAAAACATAACAACAACATACAACATAAAAAGCCTATGTTCTACCTAAACATAACAAACAATACCTAAACCTAGGGAGCATCATCGGCCAGCCGGATCACAGTACCATCCTACACCTTGTGCCTGGAACAAATGACACTGTGGGAGGGATGTTCCCTCCTCATTTTGAGGCAGGTGACATGTTCGAACATGAAAGGCGTTCGGATGCCTGTCTTAATGCGGCTTAAAACTGTTAAGCACATCTAAGCTGGTAAATAATGGGACAATAAAAATAGCAAAGGAATGAGTCATACTCATTACATTTCTAAGTAGCATTTGAACACAAAAACGCTTTCTTTCAGGGCTGAGTGGTAGGCGTTGGCAACTGGTTTCCTGCCACATGCATGATGAACCTTTAGTCATTTCTCTACCTTATATTACTGAAATGGCCATACTCTCACAATGGGTGGCAAATTGATTATCTACTTACTTGCAATAGGTTTGCTTACTGAAACTAATAGGTACATCATTAACTTTACAGTTAACCTGAGGTTTGAAACAGCATGGCCGACGCCACCATTAGGGCGGCGTTCCTTGTACTCATGAATATAATCCCACTATTCCAACCTTACATTAGGAGGCTGAAACATACTTGGCCTAGAACCGCCATCAATAAGCTATTACTATGTGAATCCAAATTCCTGTTAACACATCTTTGGATCAAGCAATTTCAAACACATTACTGGTACATTTCCATTTATCTCATGGCATCTGCAAGGTTGGTACTCGCTAATCCCTGGCCTCAGGTCACCAGCGCTTAAGCCGCTTACAATACCATCTCACCCCAACTGGTTATGCTCCAGCGTGTCTTTACCTATATAATCCAGACAACGAACTACACAACTACACACACACACACACACACACATATATATATATATATATATATATATATATATATAATATATATATATATATATATATATATATATATATATATATATATATATATATTGGTGTATACTGGCAGCAGGTTTTCTTTTACACATGTCTCATTGAATATGACCGCATATTCTGTATTTACTATCTTCTGATTTAGGGCTTCTATCCCTCTAACTATTTTCTTAGCATCAGGGCTTAGCTGAAATAGGAGTTCTCCAAAACTCATTTTCGTAATTTCTGGGTGAAGAAAAGATGTGGATTACTATAGAATGTATTACACTTATTTAAACAATTTGCACAACGTTTCGAACCTCCATGGTTCATTCTCAAGTGAGGAAATGTTACAATGTGGTTTGATTATATACCCGCACTGGGTCAGGTGATAAAACAATAAAGGTGAAAACATAGGGGATACATAGGGGATAAATGGGGTGAAACATATGAACATAAGAATAGAGGTAACCGCAGAAGGCCTATTGGCCCATACGAGGCAGCTGGCATCTACATACAAAGATTAATCCAGTGTAATTGGCCTGTTATGTTGAACATTGTCTTCTGTGTTGGCATCGTTATGTTCTGGTCTTGTCCTTACTCTCATTGTGGGAAGAGTAAATAGTTCCGTGATTTGGGTGTTCATGGTAGGTTGTTCTATATATATATATATATATATATATATATATATATATATATATATATATATATATATATATATATATATATATATATATTATATATATATATATATATATATATATATATATATATATATAATATATATATATATATATATATAATATACTCATACTAGGCACAATACAAAGCAATGCCTAACATCTTTATTCCTTCTTAAATGCTAATCTAGTTTATTTCTACTATTGAAAGTAACGAGTCCGTTATTCCTTCAACTGGAAATAACGGGTTCCAACAGCATCATCAGCAAACAATGAGAGGAACGAGTCTATACCCTCTGCAATATCATTTATATATATCGGAAACAGTATAGGTCCAAGGATTAACCCCTGTGGGACTCCACTGGTGACACTTCGCCAATCTTAGACCTCCCACATCACAGTAGCTCAATGTTTTCTGTTGCTTAGTCTTATGCTCCCTTATCCAATAGAGTACCTTCCCTTTCACTCCTGCCTGTATCTCCAGCTTGTTCCATAGTCACTTATTTGGTACTGTGTCAAAGACATTCTGTTAATCTAAATATATGCAATCTTCCACTAGCTTTTTTCGCACAATCCTCTCCATCAACTTGCATGATATGCAAATTAGGGACACTGGCATGTAGTTCAGTGCCTCCTGCCTATCGCCTTTCTTGTATACCGGGACTACATTAGCCATCTTTCAAAGTTTTCGCAGTTTACCTGTTACCAGTGATTTTTATATGTTATGGAGAGTGGCAGGCACAGTGCTTCTGCTCCTTCCTTTAGTGTCCTCGGTGAGATTTCATCTGGGCCTATAGCCTCTGTCACAACCAACTCTAGCAGAAACTTACTTACCTCTCCACTGGTAATCCCAAACTCCTCGAGCAGTGTTTGGTTATATATTCCCTCTCTTATCTCTGGGACCTCTCCTTGCTCTAACGTGAAGACCTCCTGGAATTTTTTATTGAGTTCCCTCACACACTTCCTTGTCGTTCGAAGCGAATCTGTTAGACCCCATCCTCAGTTTCATTACCTGCTCCTTCACTGTTGTTTTTTTGTTGTTATTTTTGTTTTTCTCTTCTGCCTCTCTCCTCACCCTGACGTTTTCACTCCTGGCACTCTGGTATCTTTCTCTGCTCTCAAGTTTCCTGTTATTTCTATAGTTTCCCTTTGCCATTGTACTTTTGTTGCTTTGCTAGCTTACATCTCTGATTAAACCATAGATTTCTCATCTGCATTTCGTTTTTATCCTTTTGGATTTGTAAGAACGTGTTAGCTGCCTTCTTACACATCTGTGTGATGTAGTCCATTTATGTCTTGGGCTGTCTTTCTTCTGAGTTCTGTTTCCCAAGTTATATCTGTTAGGAATTTTCTTATCTCCTCATAGTTTCCCTTTCGGAATGCCAGTCTTTTGTTTTCAGGTTCCTTCCTTGAGTACATTAGCCCTTTTTCGGCCAGATACTCAAACGTCAGTAAACTGTGATCACTCATTGCTACTGGGGCTTCGATACCAATTTTCCTTATGTCGGAATCACTCAGGGTGAAGACTAGGTCGAGTCTCGCTGGTTCATCATTGTGTCTCATTGTTGTGTGTCCTCTGACATGCTGGCTTAGAATATTTTTTGTTGCCACCTCCAATAGCATAGCTCTATTTTCCTCACCTCCATGCAGTTCCTTGTTCTCCCAGTCGATCCTTCAAAATTGAAGAAGTCCCCCATGATGACCAGATGGAATCTTTTTCAACAGTCGGCAGAGACTGCCCACACAATTAAAGTATTATAGTGTTAACTGCCATGTTGTTGTTGTCATACTCATGCCTTGGTCTTCTGTCAGTTAATGAAGGGCTATATATCATTGCTACTACTACTCTTGGTCCTCCCATCGGCATAGTGCCTGTTATGTAGTCTCTGAACCCCTTGCATCCCGGGATAACCATCTCCTTGAAGCTCCATTCCTTTCTCATTAGTAGGGTCACTCCACACCCCTTTCCTTCCCTCTCTTTCCTTATTACAGTGTAGTCCTGTGTAAAACACTGCATTCGGTACGATTCCAAAGAGTTTATTTTCTGTGAGTCCAATTACATCTCGGTTCACCTCTTGTGCTCTTTCCCTTAGCTCATTTCCTTTTAATTCTATCTGTGTTCGAGTACATCACCTTGAAGCTGATTCTCTTCTGGCCAACCTCAGCTTCTGTTGATTGCCTTGAAGTAGGGAAACAGGGAGGGCCCAGGGTGGGTGGTTATCTTGAAGTTATCTTGAGATGATTTTTGGGCTTAGCGTCCCCACGGCCCGGTCCTCGACCAGGCCTCCTTTTTGTTATACACCTCCCTAGATAGTAGCCCGTAGCCGCTGTCTAACTTACAGGAACCTATTTACTGCTAGGTAACAGGGGCATCAGGGTGAAAGAAACTTTTTGCCCATTTGTTTCCGCCTTCACCGGGGATCGAACCCGGAACCTCAGGACTATGAATCCGAAGCGCTGTCCACTCAGCTGTCAGGCCCCCTGATGTGGGTGGGCAAAGGAAGGAGAATCTGGAGCATCTGGAGTGTGAGGGGGCGAGGAGAGGCTGGTATGGAAAGGGTGGTCGAGAAGAGAGGGCGGGAGGTGGGGGTGGAGGAGTTAGGAGGGCTCTGGGGTGGGGAGAGGTGGGGCTTAGGGGTTAGCGGAGGAGGGGGGGGGCTTAAGGGTGTGGGAAAAGGAGGGCATGTCGGGGTGGGGGAGAAGGGAGGGCTTAGGGTCGGTGGGTGAGAATGGAGGGCTTATGAGGGTGGGGAGATGGCAGGGCTTAGGGGGTGGGGGTGAAAGGAGAGCTTGGGGGGGGAGAAGGGAGGGCATGGTGGAGTAGGGAGGGTTTGTGGGGGATAATTTGTAGAAGGGAGAGCTTGGGGAGGATGGGAATAAGGAGGTCTTGGGGAGAAGGGGGAGTGAGGGGAGGTGGTCTTGGTGGCACTGAGTGAGGGGCTGGCAGGGTGTGTGTGTACTTACGTAGTTGTACTCACCTAGTTGTGCTTTTCGGGGTTTAGCTGTGGCTCTTTGGTCCCACCTCTTAACTGTCAATCAACCGGTGTACAGGTTCCTGAGCCTATTGGGCTATATCATATCTACACTTGAACTGTGTATGGAGTCAGCCTCCACCACATCACTGCCTAATGTCCTGTGTGTGTGTGTGTGTTGTGTGTGTGTGTGTGTGTGTGTACTCACCTAATTGTACTCACCTAATTGTGCTTGCGGGGGTTGAGCTTTGGCTCTTTGGTCCCGCCTCTCAACTGTCAATCAACTGGTGTACAGATTCCTGAGCCTACTGAACTCTATCATATCTACATTTGAAACTGTGTATGGAGTCAGCCTCCACCACATCACTTCCTAGTGCATTCCATTTACTAACTACTCTGACACTGAAAAAGTTCTTTCTAATGTCTCTGTGGCTCATTTGGGTACTCAGCTTCCACCTGTGTCCCCTTGTTCGCGCCCCTCCAGTGTTGAATAGTTCATCCTTGTTTACCCGGTCAATTCCCCTGAGGATTTTGTAGGTTGTGATCATGTCCCCCCTTACTCTTCTGTCTTCCAGTGTCGTAAGTTGCATTTCCCGCAGCCTTTCCTCATAACTCATGCCTCTTAGTTCTGGGACTAGTCTAGTAGCATACCTTTGGACTTTTTCCAGCTTCGTCTTGTGCTTGACAAGGTACGGGCTCCATGCTGGGGCCGCGTACTCCAGGATTGGTCTTACATATGTGGTGTACAAGATTCTGAATGATTCCTTACACAGGTTCCTGAACGCCGTTCTGATGTTAGCCAGCCTCGCATATGCCGCAGACGTTATTCTCTTTATGTGGGCTTCAGGAGACAGGTTTGGTGTGATATCAACTCCTAGATCTTTCTCTCTGTCTGTTTCATTAAGTACTTCATCACCTATTCTGTATCCTGTGTCTGGCCTCCTGTTTCCACTGCCTAGTTTCATTACTTTGCATTTACTTGGGTTGAACTTCAACAGCCATTTGTTGGACCATTCACTCAGTCTATCTAGGTCATCTTGTAGCCTCCTACTATCATCCTCTGTTTCAATCCTCCTCATAATTTTTGCATCGTCGGCAAACATTGAGAGGAACGAATCTATACCCTCTGGGAGATCATTTACATATACCAGAAACAGTATAGGTCCAAGGACTGACCCCTGCGGGACTCCACTTGTAACGTCTCGCCAATCTGAGACTTCACCCCTCACACAGACTCGTTGTCTCCTGTTGCTTAGGTACTCCTCTATCCACCGGAGTACCTTCCCTTTCACTCCAGCCTGCATCTCCAACTTTCGCACTAGCCTCTTGTGTGGCACTGTATCAAAGGCTTTCTGACAATCCAAAAATATGCAGTCTGCCCACCCTTCTCTTTCTTGCCTTATTTTTGTTGCCTGGTCGTAGAATTCAAGTAACCCTGTGAGGCAGGACCTGCCATCCCTGAACCCATGTTGATGCTGTGTTACAAAGTTCCTTCGCTCCAGATGCTCCACTAGTTTTTTTCGCACAATCTTCTCCATCAGCTTGCATGGTATGCAGGTTAGGGACACTGGCCTGTAGTTCAGTGCCTCCTGTCTATCCCCTTTCTTGTATATCGGGACTACGTTAGCTGCTTTCCAAATATCTGGCAGTTCCCCTGTTGCCAGTGATTTGTTATACACTATGGAGAGTGGTAGGCACAGTTCTCTTGCTCCTTCCTTTAGAACCCATGGGGAGATTCCATCTGGGCCTATAGCCTTTGTCACATCCAACTCTAGTAAACACTTCCTTACTTCCCCGCTGGTAATCTCAAAGTCTTCCAGTGGTTCCTGGTTAGCTATTCCCTCTCTTACCTCTGGAATTTCTCCTTGCTCGAAGGTGAAGACCTCCTGGAATTTCTTATTCAACTCCTCACACACTTCCTTGTCATTTGTAGTGAATCCTTCCGCCCCTATCCTCAGTTTCATAACCTGTTCCTTTACTGTTGTTTTTCTCCTGATGTGGCTATGCAACAATTTAGGCTGAGTCTTTGCCTTGCTTGCGATGTCATTTTCGTATTGTCTTTCTGCCTCTCTTCTCATCCTGACATATTCATTCCTGGCATTCTGGTATCTTTCTCTGCTCTCCAGTGTCCTGTTATTCCTATAGTTTCTCCATGCCCTTTTACTTTGCTGCTTAGCTAGCCTACATCTCTGATTAAACCATGGGTTTCTCATTTTCATTTCTCTGTTTTCCTTTTGGACTGGGACAAATTTGTTTGCTGCGTCCTTGCACTTCTGCGTGATGTAATCCATCATATCTTGAGCCGTCTTTCCCCTGAGCTCTGTTTCCCATGCTATTTCTGTCAGAAATTTTCTTATCCCCTCATAGTTTCCCTTTCGGTATGCTAACCTTTTGGTTTCGGTATCCCTCCTCGAGTTCAATAACCCTTCTTCAACCAAGTACTCAAACACCAGTACACTGTGGTCGCTCATTCCTACTGGGTCCTCAAAACCGATTTCTCTTATGTCGGAGTGGTTCAGAGTGAAGACTAGGTCGAGTCTCGCTGGTTCGTCATTGCCTCTCATCCTTGTGGGTTCTCCGACATGCTGGGTTAAAAAGTTTCTTGTCACCACCTCCAATAGTTTGGCTCTCCACGTATCCTCGCCTCCATGCGGTTCCTTGTTCTCCCAGTCAATCCTTCCGTGATTGAAGTCGCCCATGATGAGCAGGTGGGATCTATTTCTACAGGCAGCAGAGGCTGCCCTCTCAATTATAGTGTTAACTGCCATGTTGTTGTTTTCATACTCTTGACTGGGTCTTCTGTCATTTGGTGGAGGGTTGTATATTACTGCTACTACTATTCTTGGTCCTCCCATTGTCATGGTGCCTGCTATGTAGTCTCTGAACTCCTCACAGCCCGGGATGGCCATCTCCTTAAAACTCCATTCCTTTCTCATGAGTAGGGCCACTCCGCCTCCTCCCCTACCTTCCCTCTCTTTCCTTATTACTGTGTACTCCTGGGGAAACACGGCATTCGTTATGATTCCAGAGAGTTTTGTTTCAGTGAGTCCGATTACATCTGGGTTCACTTCTTGTGCTCTTTCCCTTAGTTCACTTGTCTTGCTTGTGATCCCATCTATGTTCGAGTACATCACCCTGAAACTGACTCTCTTCTGCTTCTCCTCTGGGGGGGACCTTTGGGATCTGGGGTGAGTGGGAGCTGGGGGACCTGGCACGGGGAGATTGGTGGAGGAGGGAGGGCTTGGGGGAGGTGGGGGAGAGGGGGGTGGTGGGGGAGAGGGGGAGGGTAAGGGGGTGGGTAAGAGGGGGAGGGTAGGGGGGAGAGTGAGAGGGTGAGGGTTGGGGGGAGAGTGAGAGGGGGAGGGTTGGGGGGGTGAGAGAGGGAGGGTTGGGGAAGCATGGGGGGAGGAGAGGCTTTGGGGGATAGGGGAGATGGGGAGGCTTGGGGGGGGAGAAGAGGGTGGAGGGCTTGGGGGGCATGGGGGAAAAAGGAGGGCTGAGGTGGGTGAGGAAGAGGGGAGGGTTTAGGGGAGTGGGGAGAGACTTAGGTGGGGTGGGGGAGAGTGGGGGGCTTAGGGGGGCGGGGGATAAGGGAGGGCTTGGGGGTGGGAGAGACGGGAAGGCATGTGGGAGAAGGGAGGGCTTGGGGGATGGGGGAGAAGGGAGGTCCTGGGGAGAGGGGTGAGTGGGAGGAGGGGGGTGAGTGGGAGAAGGGGGTGGGTGGGGGAGAGTGCCCTAGGTGGGTACTTAGTGGGGGGCTGACAGGGGATGGGGCAGGTTGGTTGTCTGTTGGGTAGAATGTGGGGGTGGTGCCCCAATCCCTGTGGCTGTTGCACTGTTTGAGGAGGGTTCTCCACTTCCCTCTGGGATTGTAGGGTTCCGGGTTGTGGTACTCTGAATCCTTTCTCTCTCCCTGCGCTCCTTCCTCCGGTCTGCTGCCTGTATTCTTTCTTCCCTTGTCATATCCCTCTGCAGGAATACTTTTTTGAACTTCGGAACATTTGTTAGACCGCTCTTCCTTGCTAACAGTTCCTCTTTCGTGATTTCGCTCATAAATACCACCTTTATCATTCGGTCCCTGTCCTTGTTGAACTTTCCAAGCCTGAAAACCTTTTCAACATTTTGGTCAGTTCCCTCCATCCTTACCTCTTTAAGGATCTCGGTAATTGCGTTTTTGTCCTTATCTCTCCGCTCCTGTGGGCTGGTCCCTGTTTGCTCTTTAATGCCTGCTACTACTACTGCTCTTTTCCTCTCAATCAGCCGGCTAGTACATCTAGCTGCTTCCTGAGAGGAAGCCACTTCCATGGCAACTTCCTTAACTGCAGACCTAGCTTCGGGGCTCTTTTTAAGCATTTCAGCAAATGAGAGCTGGGCTGTGGTGGTCCCTTCCACAGTAGCATTCCCATCTCCCTGAGGTACGGTTTGTGTCTGGTATTGTGGAAGAGTCTCCTTTAGGCATCTTATCCTCCTNCAGGTTGGTTGTCTGTGAGGTAGAATGTGTGGGTGGTGCCCCAATCCCTGTGGCTGTTGCACTGTTTGAGGAGGGTTCTCCACTTCCCTCTGGGATTGTTGGGTTCCGGGTTGTGGTACTCTGAATCCTTTCTCTCTCCCTGCGCTCCTTCCTCCGGTCTGCTGCCTGTATTCTTTCTTCCCTTGTCATATCCCTCTGCAGGAATACTTTTTTGAACTTCGGAACATTTTTTAGACCGCTCTTCCTTGCTAACAGCTCCTCTTTCGTGATTTCGCTCATAAAAGCCACCTTTATCATTCGGTCCCTGTCCTTGTTGAACTTTCCAAGCCTGAAAACCTGTTTAACATTTTGGTCAGTTCCCTCCATCCTTACCTCTTTAAGGATCTCGGTAATTGCGTTTTTGTCCTTGTCTCTCTGCTCCTGTGGGCTGGTCCCTGTTTGCTCTTTAATGCCTGCTACTACTACTGCTCTTTTCCTCTCAATCAGCCGGCTAGTACATCTAGCTGCTTCCTGAGAGGAAGCCACTTCCATGGCAACTTCCTTAACTGCAGACCTAGCTTCGGGGCTCTTTTTAAGCATTTCAGCAAATGTGAGCTGGGCTGAGGTAGTTCCTTCCACAGTAGCATTCCCATCTCCCTGAGGTACGGTTTGTGTGTGATTGTGGGGGTGTTGACTAGTGTGTGTGGGGGGGGGGGGAGTGTTGACGAGTGCGGGGTCCTCTCCTCCCCTTAACACGTCGTCTGGTCGATACTGCTGACATTTCATTCTCAGTTCATTGATTCCTGGGTCTTGTCCAGTGTGGAGGGCAGCACATGTGTGGTGGTGGTGGTGGGGGCAGCACATGTGTGAGTGTGGTGGTGGTGGTGGCAGCACATGTGTGAGTGTGGTGGTGATGGTGGCAGCACATGTGTGAGTGTGGTGGTGGTGGCAGCACACGTGTGAGTGTGGTGGTGGTGGCAGCACACGTGTGAGTGTGGTGGTGGTGGTGGCAGCACATGTGTGAGTGTGGGCGGAGAGAGAGATGTATTGATGTGTGCAATGACTGAAGAACGCCACGGGGACGTAGAGAGGCTGTGGCAGCAAGCATAAATATTGCAGGATCGTTGCAAGAGAACACACACACACACACACACACACACACACACACACACACACACACACACACACACACACACACACACACACACACACACACACACATGATACAGTACCGTACATGAGACTGCTGTTCAAACTTGAGAGGCAGACGAGGGTGGGAGGAAAGGCCCTAGCATGGATAAGGAACTACCTAACAGGAAGGAGCCAAAGAATTTCGGTAAGGGGCGAGAAGTCGGACTGGCGAACACCAACGAGTGGAGTACCTCAAGGATCGGTGCTGGGACCAATTCTATTTCTAATATATGTTAACGACATGTTTACAGGAGTAGAGTCCGACACGTGTATGTTTGCGGATGACGCAAAGTTGATGAGAAGAGTTGTGACAGATGAGGATTGTAGAATCCTCCATGAGGACCTGAACAGGTTGCAGAGATGGTCAGAGAAATGGCTACTGGAGTTCAACACGAGCAAATATAAAGTTATGGAAATGGGACTAGGAGATAGGAAACCAAAGGGACAGTACACAATGAAGGGGAACAGCCTACCTGTGACGACGCGCGAAAGAGACCTGGGTGTGGACGTAACACCTAATATATCTCCTGAAGCACATATAAATAGGATAACGACAGCCGCGTACTCTACACTGGCAAAAGTTAGAACATCATTCAGGAACCTAAGTAAGGAGGCACTTAGGACGCTTTACACTGCCTACGTGAGGCCAGTCTTAGAGTATGCCGCCTCATCATGGAGTCCCCATCTGAAGAAGCATATAAGGAAACCTGGAAAAGGTTCAGAGGTTTGCAACGAGACTCTTCCCAGAGTTACGAGGGATGGGGTATGAGGAGCACCTGAGGGAACTGTGCCTTACGACACTAGACAGAAGAAGGGAGAGGGGGGACATGATAGGAACGTATAAAATACTCAGGGGAATTGACAGAGTGGACATAGGCGAAATGTTCACACGGAATAGTAACAGAATGAGGGGACATGGGTGGAAGCTGGAAACTCAGATGAGTCACAGAGATGATAGGAAGTTTTCTTTTAGCGTGAGGGTAGTGGGAAAATGGAATGCACTTGGGGAACAGGTTGTGGAAGCAAGCTCTGTTCAAACTAGATATGATAGGGAAATGGGATCGGAGTCATTGCTGTAATCAACCGATGGCTCGAATGGCGGGATCCAAGAGTCAATGCTCGATCCTGCAGACACAACTAGGTGAGCACACACACACACACACACACACACACACACACACACACACACACACACACACACACACACACACACACACACACACACACCCCTTGGGCGAGGGGTGTCGGGAAGATTTTATACCAAAAAAATATAAAAACTCCTTGAGAAAGCAATCTTTGAAGCAACACATCTGAGCGCTGAGGAACAAAGACTCGGACACTGTCACAACACACAATATAAACAGCTGCGTCGACAACATTAACAAAGACAGGTTGAAGTGGGAGAACCGCTGACGTGGGGGGGGTCAAGGGTGAACCGCTGACGGGGGGGGTCACGGGTGAACCGCTGATGGAGGGTCACGGGTGAACCGCTGGCGGGGGGTCACGGGTGAACCGCTGACGGGGGGTCACGGGTGAACCGCTGACGGAGGGGTCACGGGTGAACCGCTGATGGAGGGTCACGGGTGAACCGCTGACGGGGGGTCACGGGTGAACCGCTGACGGGGGGTCACGGGTGAACCGCTGATGGAGGGTCACGGGTAAACCGATGACGGGGGGTCACGGGTGAACCGCTGACGGGGGGTCACGGGTGAACCGCTGACGGGGGGGTCACGGGTGAACCGCTGATGGAGGGTCACGGGTAAACCGCTGACGGGGGGTCACGGGTGAACCGCTGGCGGGGGGGTCACGGGTGAACCGCTGATGGAGGGTCACGGGTGAACCGCTGATGGGGGGTCACGGGTGAACCGCTGACGGGGGTCACGGGTGAACCGCTGACGGGGGGGGTCACGGGTGAACCGCTGACGGGGGGTCACGGGTGAACCGCTGACGAGAGGGGTCACGGGTGAACCGCTGACGGGGGTCACGGGTGAACCGCTGACGAGAGGGGTCACGGGTGAACCGCTGATGGAGGGTCACGGGTGAACCGCTGATGGGGGGTCACGCGTGAACCGCTGACGGGGTGTCACGGGTGAACCGCTGACGGGGGTCACGGGTGAACCGCTGACGGGGGGGTCACGGGTGAACCGCTGATGGAGGGTCACGGGTGAACCGCTGACGGGGGGTCACGGGTGAACCGCTGACGGGGGGTCACGGGTGAACCGCTGACGGGGGTCACGGGTGAACCGCTGATGGGGGTCACGGGTGAACCGCTGATGGAGGGTCACGGTGAACCGCTGACGGGGGGTCACGGGTGAACCGCTGACGGGGGGGTCACGGGTGAACCGCTGACGGGGGGTCACGGGTGAACCGCTGACGGGGGGTCACGGGTGAACCGCTGACGGGGGGTCGCAGGCGAACTGCTGACCGGGGGGGGGTCACGGGTGAACCGCTGACGAGAGGGTCACGAGTGAACCGCTGACGGGGAGGGTCACGGGTGAACCGCTGACGGGGGAAGGGTCACGAGTCAATCGCTGACGGGGGGGGGTTCACGAGTGAACCGCTGACGGGGGGGGTGGTCGCGGGTGAACCGCTGACGGGGGGGGGGTCGCGGGTGAACCACTGACGGATAGGTCGCGAGTGAACCGTTATTATTTCGTCTCGTTTCGGTGGTATTCGTTACTAAAGCTAAATTTGTCGCACTAGAAAAATGGAAGCGGTCCGAATGTGACGTACTGTCCCGTTCTCTGTTTTGGGTCCTCTGTAGGTTAGGAGAGTTGTTGTTGGTGTAAAGATTCGGTACTAGAGCAATAAGTTCCAGTAGCACGGACTATGGTGATCCCGTAGTTCTTGGTTAGGAGAGGACGCTTTAAACTGACCGTATTCTGACGTTGGGAACGGACTGAACAAACATGAGACAGAACTCACTCTCACTCACTCCACCTGCTAATTAAAGCACTAATCTATACGCTCTCCAAAATCTACTAAGTTTATCTCGGCTTTCAAAAGGCAGAAACGCAACTCCGCGCATGCGCATCGTTCGTTTCCTCTGTATTAGGGAAGACCCCTGTATAACGGGTTGGTTGCTGGCCTTCCTTCATATCTTACTCTATGCAGCTCCACTTTACTGCACGTTAGTCTTTGCAGCTTGTGTTGTGGGTGGGTGAGGGGACATCCTTTTCCCTGTTCCCCATCCATGCCCTCATTGCCCCAATCGCAAACCCCCCCTATCAGGTCCTGCCAGTCCTCCCATCCTAGACCCCTCCCCCTCACCCCCCCCCCCCCTCTATTCCAGAGACATCAAAGGAAACTGAAACGGACAGAAGCGAGTCAGCTTCAAAGTAATGTACTCAAATAC
>WNGS01149598.1:0-10653 GCA_020271785.1 Procambarus virginalis
CCTTTCACTAAGTAATGTCCAAGAATTCCATTTATGGTTGATTGAACTCACCTTTGCTCGCTTAGCGTACATTCTTTTCTCTCGTAAGCGTTGCAATGTTGCACGAAGAGCTTTGTCGTGTTCAGCTTGGGTACGGCCATAAACAATGATGTCATCAGACATGTTGTCAGCATTAGTATATCTTGCAATACCTGGCTGATGATGTGCTGGAATACTTCAGCAGCACTGTTAATACCAAAACTCAGGCGCTTGTACCTATACAGACCTCGATGTGTCGTAAACGTTGTGATGAATCGACTCTCATCATCAAGTTCAAGCTGATGATAGCCCTTGTTTAAATCTAACTTGCTGAATACAGTTGCACCATTCAAGCGGTATATCATATCATCTACAGTGGGTGTAGGATGGCGTTCACGCATTATTGCCTTGTTGGGAACACGCATGTCTACACAAATGCGTATCTCATCTGGATTCTTCGGTTTGGTGGAGTGACAATTGGGCTTACCCATGGTTGGGCCTGTTACCGGTTCAATGATATCTAGTTCTATCAGCCTATCCAGTTCGGCATCGACTTTCTTGCGAGTATGGAATGGTTGTCGGCGATGTGGTTGGGCAACTGGAATTACATCTGGGTTGATATGCAGATGTACCTTGCTATCAGTATAACAACCTATGGATTTAAACCGATCAGAAAATTCAGCAACAATAGCATCAACATTGTTTGCAGATTCCACTGCTACAGCATTAGAAAGCTGAAGTAGCCCCAATTTGGTTGAAGTCTTGTAACTGAGTAAAGACTCCTTTGCATTCCTAACAACATGGAATGTAGTAATGAGCATTGCATTCTTTGACTTAATCTCTGCAGTGAAAGTTCCAATCACTGGTAAGGCTACCTTTGAAGCATAGGCAGTGGCTTTGCCATTATAGTTTTCAAGCTTTGGGAACTGTTTTTTAAATTTTTCATAGTGGCACTCAGCAATGGTGTCAATGTTTGATCCAGTGTCAATGAGAATTTTGAGACAAATGCCAGCAATGTATACTATAGTCTCTGGGTTGTTTGGAAGATCATTCCATTTTGTGATTGATTGTACTCCATAAATATAATCACATTCACTGTCATCTGAGACTGGTTGTAATGAAATGTTGTCTTGTATATTATTAACATTCTTGATTTGAGGTGCAATATTGTGTTTGCCACCTCGACTCCTATGACTTGATCCTCGTACATTGCTTTTATTTATTGATTGTGGTTTCTTTAGTGCGGAACGACACATAGCACCAAAATGCCTAGTTTTCTACACTCATAGCATCTTACCTTGTGCAGGACAAACATTATCTTGGTGTGGGTAGTCTCCTCCACAATTGTAACATTTATTATTGACACCTCTGATGTGAGTCGTTGTGACTGCTTGAGTCTTGTTCCATGACTCCAGTTGTGATGTGGTTCTCGGCTCAATTTAATGTTAGGTTTGGCATGATATCTTCTACGATCATGGTGTACTCCCTGAACCTTACATACTTCATGACTGTTAGTAACAGTGGCAGAACCGTTGTTGGCACTGCACTCCATGACACGAGCATCACGTGCAGCATCTTCCATTCGACGAGCCATATCCAGTATCTTGTAAGAGAACTTTCATCATCAACAAGTTCTAGAGCTCTTCGACGAAGACGTGTAGATGTGCATGTTTCAATTATTTGCTGTTTGATTTCTTGTCAACATCAGCAAACTCACAATGGGTTGCTAAACCCTGCAGACGTGTATGGTATTGATCAACAGTTTCATTAGAGAGTTGTTTGCTCTCCTGAAATGCATAATTTCCATAGCAGTATTTTGCCTTGGTTTGAAATGCTCAGTTAATTTGGCCTTGGCAGTGTCATAATCTTTGGCACCACCAGTGTCTTTCAGTGTATCAAAGATGTCACAAACTCTATCACCTGCATAGTGAAGTAGAAAGGCACGCTTTCTTTCAGCACTTTTGATGTCAGAAACTATCAACAAATTTTCAAACCTTTTAAGCCATTTGACCCACCTCTGTGACAGGTTTGTCTGGTCACAGTCAGGATCAAATGCAGGAACTGAGGTATATTTGCCATTTTTACTGAATAAATTTAAACTTATCACTTAAAATGTTCCTCAGAATATATAACACTTACTGCACTGTATATGTTATTCAAGAATTCACTGTAATTACTTTAATTTTGCAAAGCACACAAGCATTTTAATGCAAAAGTTCACAACAGTGCACAACACAGCAGCAACTGACTTCTTACCTAGCCCTTGTGTACATGTGTTGTTCCTACTCACAGCAACACAGCAGTTGTTAGCAGTTGGTACAGCAGTTGTCAGCAGTTGGTACAGCAGTAGGCAGCAGTTGGTACAGCAGTAGGCAGCAGTAGGCAGCAGTTGGTTCACAGCGTGAAGAATTTTGTAGCACGGAGCGTCGTTTCGTAACCAAAACATCGGGTTTTGTACACTGCATCAAAGCGTCGTTTCGTACACAGCGTCGGCAGATTCCTCTCTCACAGCAACAATCAGCACAGCTTGGGTAGCACACAGCATTGGCCAGCACACAGCAACGGCCAGCACACAGCAACGATCAGCACACAGCAACAGTCAGCACACAGCATGGGGTTGCATACAGCATCGGGTATGGTGCTCACAGACAGCTTCTTCCTCCTCTGGGCGAGACAGCATGCTCCTTCCTTGTGTTTTGTTGAACAAAATACCTGCGTTCCCAGTTCATCCTCGTCGCCAATGTGGTGTCTGTGTATAGCTGAGATAGTCTTGGTAGTAAGGTTGATGTAAAGTCATTCCTGGTTACTGACTTTAATACTAAAAACGATTACATGATTATGGCTCCCAAGCTTGGCAGGCGTCCTGTGCGCTCTTGTTTTCGTCTTCTAGTCTAGTGGCGTCCAGCCGCCGCACATAGAAAACGGATGGTACCATTTTCTGTGAACATGACAGAAACTACAAGCCTATTATAGCTCTGACTAAGAGCAAATAATTTTCATCCAATTTGAGTGATCATGATGATACTGTGTTGTGATGTCTAGTAACCAATCAGCTACAAGTCACAATGACCCAGACATTCACCTCACAGTAGAGTCTCAGTTACTTGAATTGTATGATTCAATCATTAACTTGTGTAAACTATTAATTATGACATTAAATTTTCATGTCTTAAATTCTTGTATGTCCTTGACATTTACGGGACATCCGTTGTGTGTGTACTAACATACTAACATACTAACATACTAACTTCGGGATAGGTACGTCAGTACTCAACATGGCACTGCGACCCGAGTTTTCTCCCCCCGGAGTTATGTTGGAAATTTCCAACACTTATCATCTATTATTATATTATGATAATTACCATTACCTTACTAATTGCAGTAGTTCTTAACACCACTAACAGTAGTGTTAATATAAATTAATCTGAGCATATTGCTGATAATATTACTCCTGATCTTGTAAAATCAAGAGTTATTAATTGAAATTATTTAGTAACAGTTTTTATTCTGTTACGATCGAATGCTCTGGAGAAGTATAAATAACATCTCCATTTCTCGCTAGAGATCATTTATCGAGAATATTATAATTATTAAATCCCTATAATTCCAACCCAGTTCATATTATCGCATTTCATCCATAATTGCGCGGAAAAGAATAATTAGTGTTTAATAATTTCCGTGGTGAATGCGAGAGCGGGGAGAGGGAGGGCGGAGAAACCATTACATCAACAAGGCACGGTCACGAGGCAGCGTGGGAGAAGCACATGGCATTTGCTGGGAATTCTTATCGACAAGAATTACGTTGATACCCAGTTAATAAGTGAAATTTACTTACCTATGTGTTCTCTAGTGCCTCATCAGTTAATAACGCGTCTACAATTAGTACCAGGACTCGTAATTAAGTGTGCACAGCAGTGAACATTGAGTCCGGCAGACGCGAATTTCGGCAGACCTTAGTACTCGGTTACGCTCACAGGTTTTTCTTTTCTAGTTTGATGCATCAAAGAAGATAGTACCTTTGTGAGTAGTTTGTCGTCATGAAGAATGAACATCAAAAATAACATGTTAGTAATGTTTATCACCCATCTCAGTTTCATGAATATCTGAACATAATTTGTAGCCTAGTCAATTGCTACTTTATATTTCTTGTATTACAGCGTGTGTTTGAGGTGCCAGCAAGATTCTCATCAATCGTGTTATTTACCTCGAGTTCTTTCTCTATGGGGATTTCGTGACCACGAGGACGAATGATGAACTGGCGTTAGAAATCGTCTTACAGCTAAGACACATTTTTCTTATAAATTTATTCAATTTGATTATTGCTTCTATAATTCATATAACAATTTCCATAGAATGAATATTGCCAGAGTTGATAATTAATGCTTATTCTTTAACTGTGCTCAATATTTATGCTCAGTGATTAATGATGATTATAATTATAATTTGATTACCATATATTTGAATATATTGTAGTTAGATTTACCATATTATTAACCCAACAATGAACTAGTGACGAACCACACTGGTTCCTAGATATATATCAACTTCTAGAAATAACCCCCCAATGTTGATATTTGAGGCTTTGGCTTTAATTAATAATTACAGTCTTCATTATTTTCTAGTGATTATTTATTAAATGAGTTTTCATAGACACTGGTTCTCTAGTAGCATTCTAATGATCACTTTTATTTGTTTTCCCTCTTTTCTCAAAAGCGGGTGGTCCTTCGAGTTATTTCAATACAATAATTAAATAATTTAATTTCTGAGTTCAAGCCCCAGATACACAACAGTGGCAAGTGCTCGGGAGTACTGGGAAAACGTAATGTAGGCGTAACGTGTTGCATCTGTAACATGAGATTTCACCTGGGCTGTACAGAAGTATCTCCAGGATGCACAAAAAGGCAAGGAATTTACTGGGTCTGCAAAGATGACTGATTAATGTTAGAGAACATAACTAAACTGATGAAAAACATTACCGAGTAACAGAGATTACCATTCACAGACAAGCTACCAGTGATATATGCAGACTGGGAAAAGACAACATTGGTTAACGACCAAAACCCAGGAACAGATAGTTTAGAGAACCGCAGCAGTAATGTGGAGGAAGAGGGTGTCATGTTCACAGAAAATGGTACCATCCGTTTTCTATGTGCGGCGGCTGGACGCCACTAGAGAAGGTAAACAATAGCGCACAGGACGCCTGCCAAGCTTGGGAGCTACTCTATCATGTAATCAGTTTAAGTATTAAAGTCAGTAACCAGGAATGACTTTACATCAACCTTACTACCAAGAGTATCTCAGCTATACACAGACACCACACTGTCGACGAGGATGAACTGGGAACACAGGTATTTTGTTCAACAAAACACAAGGAAGGAGCATGCTGTCTCGCCCAGAGGAGGAAGGAGAAGCTGTCTGTGAGCACCATACCCGATGCTGTATGCAACCCCATGCTGTGTGCTGACTGTTGCTGTGTGCTGATCGTTGCTGTGTGCTGGCCGTTGCTGTGTGCTGGCCAATGCTGTGTGCTACCCAAGCTGTGCTGAGTGTTGCTGTGAGAGGAATCTGCCGACGCTGTGTACGAAACGACGCTTTGATGCAGTGTACAAAACCCGATGTTTTGGTTACGAAACGACGCTTCGTGCTACAAAATTCTTCACGCTGTGTGCCTACTGCTGCCAACTGCTGCCTACTGCTGTACCAACTGCTGACAACTGCTGTACCAACTGCTAACAACTGCTGTGTTGCTGTGAGTAGGAACAACACATGTACACAAGGGCTAGGTAAGAAGTCAGTTGCTGCTGTGTTGTGCACTGTTGTGAACTTTTGCATTAAAATGCTTGTGTGCTTTGCAAAATTAAAGTAATTACAGTGAATTCTTAAATAACATATACAGTGCAGTAAGTGTTATATATTCTGAGGAACATTTTAAGTGATAAGTTTAAATTTATTCAGTAAAAATGGCAAATATACCTCAGTTTCCTGCATTTGATCCTGACTGTGACCAGACAAACCTGTCACAGAGGTGGGTCAAATGGCTTAAAAGGTTTGAAAATTTGTTGATAGTTTCTGACATCAAAAGTGCTGAAAGAAAGCGTGCCTTTCTACTTCACTATGCAGGTGATAGAGTTTGTGACATCTTTGATACACTGAAAGACACTGGTGGTGCCAAAGATTATGACACTGCCAAGGCCAAATTAACTGAGCATTTCAAACCAAGGCAAAATACTGCTATGGAAATTATGCATTTCAGGAGAGCAAAACAACTCTCTAATGAAACTGTTGATCAATACCATACACGTCTGCAGGGTTTAGCAACCCATTGTGAGTTTGCTGATGTTGACAAAGAAATCAAACAGCAAATAATTGAAACATGCACATCTACACGTCTTCGTCGAAGAGCTCTAGAACTTGTTGATGATGAAAGTTCTCTTACCAAGATACTGGATATGGCTCGTCGAATGGAAGATGCTGCACGTGATGCTCGTGCCATGGAGTGCAGTGCCAACAACGGTTCTGCCACTGTTACTAACAGTCATGAAGTATGTAAGGTTCAGGGAGTACACCATGATCATAGAAGATATCATGCCAAACCTAACATTAAATTGAGCCGAGAACCACATCACAACTGGAGTCATGGAACAAGACTCAAGCAGTCACAACGACTCACATCAGAGGTTGTCAATAATAAATGTTACAATTGTGGAGGAGACTACCCACACCAAGATAATGTTTGTCCTGCACAAGGTAAGAAGTGCTATGAGTGTAGAAAACTAAATCATTTTGGTGCTATGTGTCGTTCCGCACTAAAGAAACCACAATCAATAAATAAAAGCAATGTACGAGGATCAAGTCATAGGAGTCGAGGTGGCAAACACAATATTGCACCTCAAATCAAGAATGTTAATAATATACAAGACAACATTTCATTACAACCAGTCTCAGATGACAGTGAATGTGATTATATTTATGGAGTACAATCAATCACAAAATGGAATGATCTTCCAAACAACCCAGAGACTATAGTATACATTGCTGGCATTTGTCTCAAAATTCTCATTGACACTGGATCAAACATTGACACCATTGCTGAGTGCCACTATGAAAAATTTAAAAAACAGTTCCCAAAGCTTGAAAAATACAATGGCAAAGCCACTGCCTATGCTTCAAAGGTAGCCTTACCAGTGATTGGAACTTTCACTGCAGAGATTAAGTCAAAGAATGCAATGCTCATTACTACATTCCATGTTGTTAGGAATGCAAAGGAGTCTTTACTCAGTTACAAGACTTCAACCAAATTGGGGCTACTTCAGCTTTCTAATGCTGTAGCAGTGGAATCTGCAAACAATGTTGATGCTATTGTTGCTGAATTTTCTGATCGGTTTAAATCCATAGGTTGTTATACTGATAGCAAGGTACATCTGCATATCAACCCAGATGTAATTCCAGTTGCCCAACCACATCGCCGACAACCATTCCATACTCGCAAGAAAGTCGATGCCGAACTGGATAGGCTGATAGAACTAGATATCATTGAACCGGTAACAGGCCCAACACCATGGGTAAGCCCAATTGTCACTCCACCAAAGCCGAAGAATCCAGATGAGATACGCATTTGTGTAGACATGCGTGTTCCCAACAAGGCAATAATGCGTGAACGCCATCCTACACCCACTGTAGATGATATGATATACCGCTTGAATGGTGCAACTGTATTCAGCAAGTTAGATTTAAACAAGGGCTATCATCAGCTTGAACTTGATGATGAGAGTCGATTCATCACAACGTTTACGACACATCGAGGTCTGTATAGGTACAAGCGCCTGAGTTTTGGTATTAACAGTGCTGCTGAAGTATTCCAGCACATCATCAGCCAGGTATTGCAAGATATACCTAATGCTGACAACATGTCTGATGACATCATTGTTTATGGCCGTACCCAAGCTGAACACGACAAAGCTCTTCGTGCAACATTGCAACGCTTACGAGAAAAGAATTTGACGCTAAGCCGAGCAAAGTGTGAGTTCAATCAACATAAAATTGAATTCTTTGGACATGTACTTAGTGACAAAGGTCTGTCTCCAGATCCTAAGAAAGTTGCAGATATCAAGAATGCTGCACCTCCTTCAACATCCACTGAAGTACATAGTTTTCTGGGAATGGCAAACTACTGTTCTCGCTTCATTCCAGATTTTGCTACCATTACGAAGCCTCTACGTGAGCTCCTGAAGAAAAATGCATCATGGTACTGGAGCGATGTCGAGCAAAATGCATTTGATGCTGTGAAAGATGCACTAGTAGAAAATGCGACTGCTGCATACTTTGATCCATCAATGGACACTGAGTTAACGGTGGATGCTAGTCCTGTTGGTTTAGGTGCTGTGTTAGCCCAACACAAACCTGGTCAACCAGATTCAAGAGTAGTAATTGCCTACGCCAGCCGTTCTCTCACAGATGTTGAGCAACGATACAGTCAGACAGAGAAGGAAGCTCTTGCTCTTGTATGGGGCTGTGAACACTTCAATGTGTATCTGCTTGGTGCACCCTTTACCACGATAGTCACTGACCACAAACCGTTGGAGACCATCTTCAATAATCCAAAGTCCAAACCACCAGCTCGCATTGAGAGATGGGCTCTTCGTCTGCAACCATACAACTTTACGGTGAAATACAAGCCAGGTGCAGGCAATCCCGCTGATTACATCAGTCGACATCCTGCCAACAGTTTCACCATCACCAAGCATCAGCAAGTTGCCGAGGAATATGTACACTCTGTAACCTGTGATGCAGTCCCTAAGGCTCTCACTCTTGATGAAATCCGTACTGCAACCCTAGAGGACCCAACTCTGCAAGCAACAGTGGATGCATTGACTAAGAAAAAGTTTCCACGCATCCCACCCTCAGGAGTTGACCAAGATGCATTCAAAGCACTTGAACGCATCCAGACAGAATTAAGTGTTACGCAACAACGCGACACCGTGCTGCGAGGTACTCGTATCGTCATTCCAGCTGTTCTCCAGCAACGTGCTCTGAAGCTTGCACATCAAGGACACCAAGGTCTTGTAAGGACCAAACAGCTGCTACGAGAAAAGGTGTGGTTTCCTGGCATTGATCGTCAAGCTAAGGACATGCATGATGCCTGTGTCCCTTGCCAAGCTGCAGTGGATACTTCAAGACCAACACCTCTACAACCTTCACCACTACCTGCTGCACCATGGATGGAAGTATCGATGGACTTCTGTGGACCGCTACCAACTGGAGAGTACTTGATGGTAGTCATTGATGATCACTCACGTTATCCAGAAGTAGAAATCATCACTTCCACATCTGCAAAGGCTGTCATCCCGAAACTCGACAAGATCTTTTCAAACTTTGGCATTCCTGAAGTTGTCAAGACGGACAATGGACCGCCATTTAATGGACAAGACTTTGTCAACTTTGCTGAGCATATTGGATTCAAACACCGCCGTGTGATGCCACTACATCCTCAAGCAAATGGAGAAGTAGAGAGATTCATGCAACCTCTCATGAAAGCTGTACGCTGTGCTCATGCCGAAGGACGATCCTGGAAACAAGCTATGTATGCTTTTCTCAGGAACTACCGTGCAACACCGCATGGAACACTGGGCAAGTCGCCTGGCGAACTTTTATTTGGACGTCCTATGAGAATCGCACTACCTGTCATGCCAGCCAAGGTAACGGATAAACGTCTCGCTCAGAAGGATGCACTAGCCAAGGGCAAAATGAAAATTGCTCATGATCAACGTGCAAAGGAACAATTCATAAAGGTTGGAGATACTGTTCTCGTTAAAAAGAAAAAAGAGGGAAAGTTAGATATGCCGTATGATACAAAACCATATAAAGTGATTAGTGTAAAAGGAACTATGGTAACAGCGAGTAATAGAGATCATAGTATAACACGTAATATGGCTTATTTCAAAGTGATTCCAACTAGTGTAGAAAATGATGAAGTGCAAAGTCGTGCAAAAGAAAAAGAAAAAATGAGTTATAACTCGATAAACAATTCATCGAGGGATTTTTGTATTTAAGGACTCTCGTCCAAAACGTCATGTTAAACGCCCTACACGATATGATGATTAATTGTGTTCCTATGTAATGCAAAGTATTTACTTGTTATGCTGAACTAAATTTAATATTGTTTGAATAATGCAGATCTCTCATTCAATATTTTGTAACTTTGTATTACAGTTTCTTTCATGTTTGTTTAACATTGCATATGTATTTTTAACATTGAAATCCTTTGTGGTAAAGATTGTTTAAATTCTTTGTGTGTTTAATTAATGTTAAATGTATGCAATATCTCTTGATATGTTAATAACTTACTTTGTGTCAATAACTTTGCTTTGTGCTACAAGCATGGTAGACATCCTGTATTCATTCTTTTTAAAGAAAAGGAGGGATGTCATGTTCACAGAAAATGGTACCATCCGTTTTCTATGTGCGGCGGCTGGACGCCACTAGAGAAGGTAAACAACAGCACACAGGACGCCTGCCAAGCTTGGGAGCTACTCTATCATGTAATCGTTTAAGTATTAAAGTCAGTAACCAGGAATGACTTTACATCAACCTTACTACCAAGACTATCTCAGCTATACACAGACACCACAGATGTGA
>WNGS01149601.1:0-15680 GCA_020271785.1 Procambarus virginalis
ATCCCCCTTGTTATGTCCATTGTTAGGACCTGTCTCAGTTTTTATGGACCTATCCTTTCCCTAGTCTTAGTTCAATATAACTGAAAAAAACCTTTAGAATTTGTCTTTGCTTGCCCTGCTATACGAACTTCATAGTTTCTTTTTGCTTTCCTTATCTCTTTTTTTAACATTTCTAACTAGTTGTACGAATTCCTGTTCTAAAGTGACCTCCCCATTTTTAATCCTTTTGTACCAAGCTCTCTTTTTACCTATAAGATTCTTCAAATTCTTTGTTATCCACTTTGGGTCATTAGTAATCGATCTATTCAATTCTACGTTCCTGTGCTTTGTTTAGAATATTCTTAAATAAGTTATAAATTGAATCCACATCGAAATCCCCATTTACATCATCTATCGCTGGGTTCATGTCTCGCTCCAAGACCGGCCCACACCCCATACCCAAGACTTTCCAATCAATTTGACCCAAAAAAATTCTTAGGCTATTAAAATCAGCTTTTCGAAAATCTGGCACTTTAACAGAATTTTCTCCTACAGGTCTATTCCATTCTATGCTAAATCTGATTTCTTTGTGATCACTGTTCCCTAGCTCACTCCCTATTTCGATGACATTAATTTGTGCTTCCCTGTTAGTTAACACTAAATCTAAAATATTATTTCCCCTCGTTGGTTCCTTAACGTGTTGCGTAAGAAAGCAATCGTTAATTAATTCTAGAAAATCTTCTGATTCACTATTCCCTATTTTGTTCAACCAGTTTATTCCACTAAAATTAAAGTCACCCATGACATAAATACTGTTAGATCTAGATGCCCTAGATATTTCATCCCATAGATGCTTTGCTTCCATTCTGTCTAACTTTGGTGGCCTATATATAACTCCTATTATAATATTATTTGCTTTTTCGTTTAATTCTATCCAAATAGTTTCTGTGTGTGGCTCAGTTTTGATTCCCTCTTTGAGACTACATTTCAAATTGTCCCTAACGTATATGGCTACTCCACCTCCTCGTCTAATATATCTGTGTGAAATAGTTTAAATCCATTTATTTGATATTCAGCTAATAGTTCTCTTTTATCAACATTCATCCACGTTTCGGTAAGTGCAATAATATCTATTTTTTCTGTGCAGACAAGAGCATTTAATTCGTTAATTTTATTTCTTAGACTTCTACTGTTTGTGTAATATACCCTATGTGAATTGTTATTTTGAGGCCCTTCTCTTTCCCTGATCATTTTACCAATTCCTTTCTCCCGCAAACACTTACTTTTATTACATCCTTCCTCCAAATCAATTCCCATACCTCTATCTACTAACAGTTTAAACCCAAACAAAAACCTCTAACCACTTCTTCCAACGAGTTTGCAACAGCAATAACCCCAGCTTGTGGGGAAATCTGGCTCCAGTATAATACTAAGAAAATGTATAATTATGTGAATGTAAAATAATGATAAATTCTAAGATAGCTCGAAGGACCAGAATGAGTAATTAAATGAGGAATCAATGGTTTATAGATTTATGATTATATGAATAAATTCTATTAATTAAGCAATGACTGTAAATAATATAATTCTAGAGCCAGCCTCCCATGACACATTTTGGGGGGGTCTTCTATAAGATTAATCCATGTAGAACATATATTATGCAATAATAAAAATTATAATTTGCACACACATGGATAATGGGTAAAATATATAATGCAAAATACTACTGCCAAATGAAGATTAATAATGCATAACTGGCAGTATCAGATATATATATAGATGGATATGTACTCTGAATAATAACTATCTACACTGATTATGTCTCAGCTGTGACAGGGGACGTAGATGCAGTCCACTGTACGCCAGGCTGGAAACAGTTTGAGATAGTGTCTTGACGCACGTGAGGGTATGGCGGTCACACGCTTCCTCAGGGGTGTTGCACCATGCTGCAATAATGGTAATTCCGTAATTTCCACCTCCAAAATAGTATTCACACACATACGGCAATATCTAAATATTTGGAGGGGAAAGAACTACACTTACATGAGATTATTTTTACGCCCGCATCATAACGACATGGCACCTACATGATCTTATTTAAGAGCTCATTAAATAGAACAAATGAGGTAAAAATGCCTGCCGAACTGGTGTCCTTGATTCTGGTAAGCTGCGTCCTCAATCTGGCATCTATGGATGTACGGATGCTGGCTGGATGGGCAGATTTGTCGGACAGCTTACGGAGCACCACTTGTTGATCGCAAATATGGCGAGAGTCTTCTCCTTCCTTCCCCAAAGTCGCGCATGCGCAATAGCTCTCCTTGAGGATTCGATCATAAATTATATTTATTTATTAACGCTAAATAGGGAAGGGGGCGTGTATGAACACTCTTGATGATTTAGATAAATACTTTATGTGGTGATGTTTAATTATCATAGTGCACGTCAGTTAATTAGTTAATGTAGACGGCACAAATAAAACAGTACGGGCTTGGTGGTGGAAATGATGTTAGATTATGATATGGTTTACTGGAACAGCGATTAAGCTGGGTAAGGAATTTCCAGTAAACTATTGTATTCTAAAAGTAAACCTATTACTAAATAATTATTCCTAATAAAGGAAAGTAAATGGTTACATTTGTGGTATTCTACTGGTATGTGGAAATTTTATTCTCCGTGCGTGGCTGACGCAACACTACACAATTCTAGGAGAAATTATATATTCCACAACCTAATACAGTAAATTCTATAATACTAATCTACGTATTAGTAGTGTTAGTAAACTACTACGCTTAATACAGGAAATACATCCTATTGTATTAAGGATTATTAAGTGAACATTAAATGTGCATGAAGCCTAATACAGGAAATACATCCTGTTGTATTAGGGATGAGAAAAATTGTTGGAAATTTCCAACATAATTCCGGGGCGGGAAATTACGGGTCGTAGTTCAATGTTAAGTACTAACGTACCTATTCCCTTTCCCTGAAATTACATTCTTATATGTTAGTAGGTTAGTATGTACATAACGAATGTCCCGGATCTGTGTGACAGGTATGATCTGTTATCACGGGTACATCTATGTAATGATTAATTATTCTATATGTCTCTTTGAGATCAAGGAGATACTGAATCTACAGTGAGATCAGTGTCTAGGGTCGCAGTGACATGTAACTGGATGAGTTACTAGACACTAACTGATCACTGCAGACTCACAAATCTCCTCAACATCAAATGAGAAATTCTAAGTATTTATACAAGATTAAATTTAGCCTAATATGTAGTTCTTGCTGCACAAAGTAATTTAGGCTATGTAATGATAATAACTAAATTCCTAACCTAGCTAAATTCTAGATAAAGTAGAGAACTGAGTATATGAGCATCAGTCTCTATAAATGTAGTCTGTGGTATGCTATAGTGAGTACAGATTTAACTTGCACTCAGCTGACCCTAACTAATGTCCCTAATCTACCTAAGTAGAGGGTAAATGCGAATTATATACATTAGGTTACAGTGCTATAACTTCTCTGGAAGTATAATGTTATGGTTGTGGTCAGAGAAACAATCTTCGTCCTCATGGTTTTTATTCTCCGCCAGTAACAACAACAAAACAAATATCAGGTACATGAAGTATCGTTAACAAGATCATAAACAAAAGAGCATCTGCTCCAAACATGCTACCTCCAACATCTGTAGTACTCAATCCCAACATTCCTCCCCTTTTAAATAAACTCTATCCCTACAGGTTAAGTCTATCAGGCGGTCGTATGACTCTTCCTGATTTTCTCAACTGGGAGTCCTGACCTGTTACTTCTGGGAAACATTCTTCTGAATTACTCCTTGCAGAGTCCATAGGGTTGACTGTATCCCCATAACCCTCTGCTGCCCCTTGCTCTGCCTCACGGTCACCTGCAGGTGCTGCTATCCCTTCATTATTAGGATGGATATCACTAGTTGCCCCACCCCCACCTGAAGGGTTTTCAAAATTCCCTGTGAACCTTGGCATGAGCTGATCGGCATGCCTTTTCCAATTAATGTTCCCAAAACTCTGCACTTGCACAGTGAAGTTCCTGCGGCCCAGGACTTCCCTAATTTTCCCCTCCACCCAGGGCTTTCCACTTCCAAAATTCCTTGCATGTACTGCATCCCCCTCATTAAACAACAATTCCTCTCCCTGAGCCAACTGACTGGCCAAGCTAGTTACCGATTTCTTTTTATTGGGATCTGTCTTCACTGCTTCCATGTGCACTTTAAAGTGTCTATTAAACAGTAATTCAGAAGGAGATTTACCAGTAGTAGAATGAACAGTTTTTCTTTGATTATATAAAAATCTACAAAGCCTTGTATTAATAGTACCTTCCGTAAACCGCTTTAACCCTTCTTTCAAGGATCTCACTGCTCTCTCTGCTAGACCATTTGAAGAAGGATTATAGGGGGCAGGTGTTACATGTTTAATACCATTTTTTCTAAAAAAAATCCTCCATTTCCACAGAAACAAAATAAGGAGCATTGTCTGAGACAATTATGTCTGGCAATCCAAAATTACAAAATGTTTTCCTTAGTAATTCACAAGTTACAGATGATGTGGTGGAATTACACACATGCACATCCAGAAATTTGGTGTATGAATCCACCACCACTAGGTAATATTTATTATCCATAGGTCCCGCATAATCTACATGAAGTCTAGACCAGGGTTTTCCAGTGCATGGTCAAGAAAGTACTGGGGCCTGGGGTTTCTGATAATTCTTAAAGCAAATATGACAATTTTTTGTTACCTCAGCAATATCCTGGTCTATTTTTGGCCACCAAACCCAACTTCTAGCTTCTGCTTTCATAGCATTTATGCCATTATGGCCTACATGCAGCTGTTCCAAAATCTTACATCTCAGTTCCCCAGGCACCACCACTCTATTCCTATACAAAAGTACATCCTGGTGAATACTAAGGTCAGCCTTCACTGCAGCATACTCTGACAATAACAAATTATCATTCCAACCATATTTGACATATTTCAACAACAGACTTAATTTGGGATCTCTACCAGTTGCCTTCCTAATAGTCTGGAATGAAATATCCTCAAAAGACATAGCTTCCACCAGGTTAACATACTCCACTGGAATACTGGAATTTAATTCTTCTGTCACAGGCAATCTACTTAATGCATCAGCTACTACATTATCCTTGCCTGGCTTAAACTCTAAATCATACTCAAACTGTGAGAGTAGTAATGCCCATCTTTGAATTCTAGCATTGGCATTAACTGGAACTTGCTTACCTCTGCCAAACAATCCTAGCAGGGGTTTATGATCTGTTCTAGCAAGAAATTTCCTCCCCAGCAGAAAATACCTCAGTTTCTTTACAGCAAATACTAAAGCTAAAGCTTCTTTATCTAACTGAGAATAATTCTGTTCTGCAGGAGATAACTTCTTGCTAGCAAAATATACCACTTTATCCTGACCATCTACTTCCTGTAATAATACACAACCCACTCCTACTGGGGAAGCATCTACCTCCAGTTTTAATGGGAGTCTACCTGTAAAATTAGTGAGCACTGGAGAATTGATCAATTCCTGCTTAATATTCCTGAATGCATTTTCCTCTCTTGCTGCCCACTTAAATCTAGCCCCTTTTTTCAACAATTCATACAAGGGTGCTAATTTTGTTGAAAAGTTCTTCACAAACTTACAAAAATATGTAACCATCCCAACAAAAGACTGTACTTCCCCAACTGATGTTGGGGCTGGGGCATCTATTATAGCAGCTACATTTTTGTGAGAAGGAGTAAAGCCCTTACCTGAAATATGGTACCCCAGGTATTCAATGGCCTTGGTCTTCAACGTTGTTTTTCCCTTATTAATCTTCACATTGTGCTTTTGCAAAAGATTCAAAACTTGTTCTAATCTAGCATCATGCACTTCCTCATTCTCTCCACATACAATAATGTCATCTAAAAAACTAGCCACACCTTCAATGTTAACTAACAACTGGGACATGAATCTCTGAAAAATTGCTGGAGACGAGGAGAGTCCAAAAGGAAGTCTTTTAAATCAAATCAATCAAAATCAAAATGTTTATTTAGGTAAGGTACATACATAAAAGTGATTGTACAGAGTGATGGAGTAAATAGATAGGGCTAGTACATACAATGCCTAAAGCCACTATTACGCAAAGCGTTTCGGGCATGAAAAACTTAAATGACTAAGGCTTAAGACTAATTGAGCATAAGGAATAAAATGAGTTGAGAAAAACAAAACAGTTAAGAAGGGGGGAACATGGCTGAAAAAGCAGCACAAATGCAATTCGGTCGACAAAACAGCGTCATTTAAAACAAAAACAGACATTGGTTGACAATAGAGGGGTAAGGCAGGTTACAGGGAATTTATTAGGTATTTCTTCGTTTTTCTCTTAAACTGGTTGAGAGAGGCACAGTCTTTAACATGGTTGGGAAGGTCATTCCACATTCTGGGTCCCTTGATTTGTAAAGCATTTCTAGTTAGATTAAGTCGTACTCTAGGAATATCAAAACTGTATTTATGTCTGGTGTGGTGCTTATGGGTTCTGTTACAACCTTCTATGAAGCTTTTGAGGTCAGGATTGGCATTACAGTTCAGCGTTTTATATATGTATAATACACATGAGAGAATGTGAAGTGACTTAATGTCTAACATATTCAGAGATTTGAGTAGGGGTACCGAATGATGTCTGGGGCCAGAGTTGGATATTGTCCTAATAGCAGCTTTGTGTTGAGTGATTAGAGGACGTAAATGATTTTGGGTAGTAGAACCCCAAGCACAAATACCATAGTTGAGATATGGATAGATGAGGGAGTAATAGAGAGTCACTTAAATAACCCCTTGTGGGTATTAATCACTAACAATTTCTGGCTCTCCTCCTCTACAGGAATTTGCAAGTAAGCATCCTTCAGGTCAATCTTAGAAAAAATTGCTCCTTTGCAGACCACTGACAATAACTCATCTATCTTAGGTAAAGGATACTTCTCACAGTGTATGCGGTTGTTCAGTTCCTTGAAGTCTGCACAGATTCTCAAAGATTTCCTATCTGCCTTCAACACTGGTACAATTGGGGCTGCCCACTCACTATGTGTAATTGGCTCTAAGATGCCTTCTGCCACATGCTTTTCCAGGGCTGATTCTACCAATTGCTTATAATGAAACGGCACTGTTCTTGCCTTGAAAAATTTAGGTGAAGCCCCACTTTTCAGGTGAATTTTTGCAACCATGCTATTAATTGGCTTATCTGCCTCCACTGAATATTTCTCTAACATTTGTTCGGCACTTTTAATTGTTTTAACTATCGACAATTCATCTAGGCCCGCCAAGAAAATTCCCACTTTTTCCATGAGATCCTTACCACATAGGCTAGGATTATGTGAATCCACTACATAAAAATCCTGGACAATTTCTTTTCCATTATAACCTACTTTTGCCGACACCTTGCCATAGACCTTAATCGGTACATTATCATAAGCACTTAAAGATTTTTTACCTGGTTTTACATTCAATTGCAAGGTATCTGCCCAATCTCTAGACAATGTTGACACTGCCGCACCAGTGTCCAGTTCCAAGGGAACTAACTTCCCATTAATTACAAAATTCACCACTTGTGACTTCACTGAACATACCTTTTCTTTCACCGAATATAGTCGGTTTTCCTCACCTGCATCTTCTTCAGACGGTTTACCTTCCTCTACCGCCTTGACTACAGTACCACTACCTCTTCTTCCTGCATTACCTGGTCGTCTCCTCTCCCAGGCCTTGTCGTTCCTGTTCAGAAATTCCCTACACACTCTCTGCAAGTGTCCCTCCTTGTTACAAAAGTTGCATATATATGCACGAAACTTGCACTTGCTACTTATGTGCCTGTATCCACAGTGTTTGCATCTGGTCTGGCCCTGTACGACCATAATTTCCTGAGTAGAAGTCTTACTTCCAAAAGCCCTTTCCAGGTTCAATATCTTCTCGAGCACTGTCCATGAAGTCATCGATTGTAGATCCAAATTTTCTGCCACCAGGTTAGGGAAATAATCCTCCTTTTCCACTGCCATGAACAACTGGTCCCTAACCCTACCGTCCAACTGTGCTCCGAAGTTGCAGAGGTTAGCCAAAGCCTTCAAATCCGCAAATAAATCCTGTACTGATTCGTGCTGCTTTTTCGTCCTCTTCTGGAAATCCATCAAACTCCTGTGATATGATGGTTTCACCACATACTGACGTTTAAGCAGAGCAATCAGGTCTACATATATCTTCGTGTGATGTAGCTCCGGTGCACACAAATTCCCGAGAACACTATATGCTTCCGAGCCCAGTGAAACTAAGAGTACCGCTTTCTTGTTGGCGTCCTCCTTAATCTCCCGGCACTGAAAGTGTGCTTCCAGCAGGCTGAGCCACAGGTCCAACGAGATCTTGGCAGTGTTTAACGGCTCCATTGACATGAGCGGCGTAGTCATTGTCACGGTGGTAGCACACTGTACTGTTGTGCGCGAAGCGTCCACTCGTCCACACGACGTACCCTGCTCTCTCTTGATCCTCACACCACGACGTCTCGTACCTAAGCTCTCTGCCGGAGATGTTTAATCCTCGTCGCCACTGTTATGGTTGTGGTCAGAGAAACAATCTTCGTCCTCATGGTTTTTATTCTCCGCCAGTAACAACAACAAAACAAATATCAGGTACATGAAGTATCGTTAACAAGATCATAAACAAAAGAGCATCTGCTCCAAACATGCTACCTCCAACATCTGTAGTACTCAATCCCAACATATAACTAAACACATATAGCAACCTAAAGATTCTAAATGAGTATTAAACCTGCTCGGTTTATATACACTAAGTTACAGTACTATAACTCTCTGGAGCTATAATTAAGTACATGATAACTTATATGAAGACTGAATGTGGTCAATTATTACTGTCGAGAATAGTTCTGGGTCTACAGAGGGTCAATGACATTTGTCGCGGTGACCTGTAACCAATTCTTAGGCTACTAGTCATTGATTTATCCACTGAGATCCATAGAAACTAACTCGGCTAGCACTAATTGTACAGACTCAATCTGGAAAAAGATAAGATGAGTGTATTCTATTATGAGAAACAATTTGTTTCACTTCTAATAGTCTTCTGGTAAATGTTCACTTACAGGCTGTTGCAAAGTTCAATTTTGCTTGTGCTAAGATACTTCTCCAAACTGTCTCTAAGATGCTTGTGGGCAGAGACAAGAAAGCAGAAGGAGCTCAAACAAAACTGATACAACCCTGCAGGTGTATCATATTAAATGGATTAATAAATCCTAGTCCAGACGACTTGATATAAATACAGTCTTCTCTGGAAGACTTACCTAAGATACTATAAATGCTGTCTTCTCCAGAAGACTTACCTAAGATATGATAAAGGCAATAAGATGTTATGAAATGCTGTGAAGACTGAATGTGGTCAATTATTACTGTCGAGAATAGTTCTGGGTCTACAGTGGGGTCAATGGTATTTGTCGCGGTGACCTGTAGCCAATCTTAGGCTACTGACCACTGATTAATCCACTGAGATCTATAGAAACTAACTCGGCTAGTACTAATTGTACCAGACTCAATCTGGAATTAATGTTTGTTGTCAGCTGGCATAGGCTTCTTCAGGTTCAAGACTCTACCTGTAAGTAAGTAGCCTCCTACTGAACTCAACAAGTTCATTCCATGCTGGCTTGTAGTTCCAGTAATGAACTGATAATAATGGTCTGCCCCTACTAATAGATCTACATTGGTGAGGTGGTCAGACTTTATCTTGGTGTCAGCCAACTTGATTCTATTTTTCTGTAAAAATTTGGCTGTGACCCTTAGACCTTTGACATTCATGTCAAGAGGGATGTGATTAACTACTATGGCCTTAACAGGTCGGACATAACCGCCTAGGCGTACTAGTGGTTGTACTACTTCAAATTCTTGAGGTCCAGTATCTGCTAGGAATCCTGATATGTTCAATGTCACCTTACACAAGGGTTTAAGTTTCAGCTGGTTAGCTGCTTGTTGAGTGATAAACGTTCTCTGGGATCCCTGGTCGAATAGACCTCTTGTAGTGATTCTAGAATTCTTACTATTTAATTGTAGTTGTGCAGTAGGTAATACGGCATTATTACGAGACTTGGTGTTAAGCACCTTAACCTCCTGTCGCACCTTACAACACTGCACAATGGTGGAAGTATCCTGTTCCACCTGGGGTTTTGGTGATTTTGGCCTATCAACTCCACACAATGCTGAATGATGTTGATCCTGGTGGCACCTGTTACATATGTGTAATGGGGTGGTGCATGTATTAGGATCGTGTTGCAACAAGCACCTGGTGCACTTGTGCAATTCCTTGAGGCGCTTTATCCTAGAAACGCGATCAGGAAAGTTTTGACACTGATAAATAGTATGACTCTCTTGGCAAAAGAGACAGCATCTCCTTCCTGTAGTAGATGTAGGGGTCACTAACTTGGGTGACTTATGGACTACAGGTTTAGAAGGGCTGATAGTGTAGGTACCTACTGTAGTATTCTTCCATCTTGGAGTGGAAGTAGTGGTTTTAGATTTATTAGGCTGTTTGGAGGTACCTTTGGATTTGACTAGTTTATCAGTGGTTGATTTGTCAGTGTCAGGTATTATTTTCTCATGAGCTCTCAGTCGATTAACTGTTATCCTTAATCCCTCGAAAATTTCATCTAAGGACAGGATATCTGTTCTATAATGGGAACAGATGGATGCTAGGATCTCCTTAGGAAACTTACTCTGTATTTCTAATTTCAATACCCACTCTGCTTTAGGTACATCTGCTTTGACACCTAGAGCTTTAATTAGAGACTCTACCTGGAGCCTAAATTCTTGTAGAGCTTCAGGGGTGGTATCTGGTGTAGGTATCGCTCTTAACTTATAATAAAGATTAGCAATAGCAATTTCTTTATTGCTGTAATTAACTTCTAGTAACTGAATAGCAGTATCGTAGTCCTCATCACTAGGAACTAGGTGTTCGACAACTGCCTTTGCTTCACCCTCTAGGGTACTTTGCAAATAAAGGAATTTATTAGGTTTGCTAATAGATTTCTTGGAGTTTACTAAGGAGTCGAATGTTTTCCAGTAGCATTCAAAATTCTCATCATCTCTACCGTGGAAGTGAAGGAGATCAATTGTAGGAAGACGAACTTCCTGGAGTGTTTCCTGTTTATTGGTTTCACGCGTGGTTAGAGCATTTTGAGAAACTGAGTCGCTCTGCAATTTTTCTAGAGCTTGTGTTAATATATTTAGATGATCTTGGGTACCCTCCTCAAATTTCTCCATCTCGGCATGGAAGGTATCTAGCTGATCCGGCTCAGCATTCTGTTGCATAAGGACTCTGAGATAGTCATCTGCAGCTTCATTAGTTCTTTGCAACTTTTGCTTGGCCGTCTCTATGAGATTTTCTAATACTTTGGCTGTGGCACCTGATTGTACCAGCTGATCACACTTATTCAACTGTCTAGTCACATGACCTTTGTGACTAGTGTATGATCTAAAATATAATAAGCAATTGCTGGACATTTCTTCTGGTGCACTGCCTGTGGATGTTGGCTTAGTTGGTGCCATGGCTTGGTAATGTAAATAACTGGGGTACTGATTCATATATACGTGGAACCAGTACGATTATTAATAGCCTAATATCTGATTCTTTAATTAGGCTATGTGAATCCTACCTCACGTAGAGGTTAGCTTACCTATCTAATAGTAAACAGCTAATATTTGAGTGGTATTTCAGTGTTCTACAGGAATTCCTCTGCTTAGCTCCTCATAATCGGCTTTGGATGGGTAGTGACACTTCAATAACACTCAAAATGTACACAGTAAATATATATAATATGATATAAAAACACAATTTTTGTAAAATAATTATAAGTCCTACCCTGACTTGGGTTTGCACAATAATAAATGTTGACTAGGTTGTACTGCTTTGTACAATGCTAGTCTACTAATAATCCTACCTATCTAGGTTGGCTAGTAATAATGAGTTAGGCTAGAGTTGTACACTAATAAGTACAATTCCAGCCTAAGAATTCTATTCTACATGGGTTGGCATAAAATGCTATAATACTACTGATGTGCAGATTCAGGATAGTGCTATGTTTTTAGCTTTTTATAATTTTTGAGTTATATAGAATATATAAAGTTATTATATGTGTATGACAATTATTCTAATACTACAAAGGATTATATATATGGCAGATATTTTACTGCCGTAATTCTATATGTGTGGCAGGTATGCTGCCATGGATTCTATAAGTGGCAGATATGCTGCCGTAAATTCTATCCTAGTACCTGATAATACTAATTAATTAAGGAGTATAATGATATCAGGGATGAAAATGATTAATGAAATGTAGATAGCCTAACTTCTGGCTATATTCTACTAATTATACGGATTATGCTGTAATGCTGGTTCATCCGGTACTAAGTCGACCATAAAATATGGGCTCTGAGATCCAGTATAAATTCTTACATTAACTCTGGTTCGTTGGATCTCAAACAAGATCCGGTTCGAAGGACCATAAAATATGTGGGGAAATCTGGCTCCAGTATAATACTAAGAAAATGTATAATTATGTGAATGTAAAATAATGATAAATTCTAAGATAGCTCGAAGGACCAGAATGAGTAATTAAATGAGGAATCAATGGTTTATAGATTTATGATTATATGAATAAATTCTATTAATTAAGCAATGACTGTAAATAATATAATTCTAGAGCCAGCCTCCCATGACACATTTTGGGGGGTCTTCTATAAGATTAATCCATGTAGAACATATATTATGCAATAATAATAATTATAATATGCACATACATGGATAATGGGTAAAATATATAATGCAAAATACTACTGCCAAATGAAGATTAATAATGCATAACTGGCAGTATCAGATATATATATAGATGGATATGGACTCTGAATAATAAGACACTATCTACAATAAAACTGATTATGTCTCAGCTGTGACAGGGGACGTAGATGCAGTCCACTGTACGCCAGGCTGGAAACAGTTTGAGATAGTGTCTTGGCGCACGTGAGGGTATGGCGGTCACACGCTTCCTCAGGGGTGTTGCACCATGCTGCAATAATGGTAATTCCGTAATTTCCACCTCCAAAATAGTATTCACACACATATACGACAATATCTAAATATTTGGAGGGGAAAGAACTACACTTACATGAGATTATTTTTACGCCCGCATCATAACGACATGGCACCTACATGATCTTATTTAAGAGCTCATTAAATAGAACAAATGAGGTAAAAATGCCTGCCGAACTGGTGTTCTTGATTCTGGTAAGCTGCGTCCTCAATCTGGCATCTATGGATGTACGGATGCTGGCTGGATGGGCAGATTTGTCGGACAGCTTACGGAGCACCACTTGTTGATCGCAAATATGGCGAGAGTCTTCTCCCTCCTTCCCCAAAGTCGCGCATGCGCAATAGCTCTCCGTGAGGATTCGATCATAAATTATATTTATTTATTAACGCTAAATAGGGAAGGGGGCGTGTATGAACACTCTTGATGATTTAGATAAATACTTTATGTGGTGATGTTTAATTATCATAGTGCACGTCAGTTAATTAGTTAATGTAGACGGCACAAATAAAACAGTACGGGCTTGGTGGTGGAAATGATGTTAGATTATGATATGGTTTACTGGAACAGCGATTAAGCTGGGTAAGGAATTTCCAGTAAACTATTGTATTCTAAAAGTAAACCTATTACTAAATAATTATTCCTAATAAAGGAAAGTAAATGGTTACATTTGTGGTATTCTACTGGTATGTGGAAATTTTATTCTCCGTGCGTGGCTGACGCAACACTACACAATTCTAGGAGAAATTATATGATATTCCACAACCTAATACAGTAAATTCTATAATACTAATCTACGTATTAGTAGTGTTAGTAAACTACTACGCTTAATACAGGAAATACATCCTATTGTATTAAGGATTATTAAGTGAACATTAAATGTGCATGAAGCCTAATACAGGAAATACATCCTGTTGTATTAGGGATGAGAAAAATTGTAGGAAATTTCCATCACAGCTCTCGATAGATGCACCCCATCACGAGCATACATTTCATTTCTTCCATAGAAGTGTTCCATATTCCATATCCATTTCTTCCATATTCAGCTAATAGTTCTCTATTATCAACATTCATCCACGTTTCGGTAAGTGCAATAATATCTATTTTTTCTGTGCAGACAAGAGCATTTAATTCGTTAATTTTATTTCTTAGACTTCTACTGTTTGTGTAATATACCCTAAGTGAATTGTTATTTTGAGGCCCTTCTCTTTCCCTGATCATTTTGCCAATTCCTTTCTCCCACAAACACATACTTTTACTACATCCTTCCTCCAAATCAATTCCCATACCTCTATCTACTAACAGTTTAAACCCAAACACCTCTAACCACTTCTTCCAACGAGTTTGCAACAGCAACAACCCCAACTCTCGATAGATGCACCCCATCACGAGCATACATTTCATTTCTTCCGTAGAAGTGTTCCCAGTTGTCTATATAAAATATTGCATTAGATTTGCAATATCTTTCCAGCCTGCAATTGACACCAAGTGCCCTCGACATCCATTCATTTCCCACTCCCTTTCTTGGAAGAATGCCACATATGATCGGGATTCCTCCCTTGCTCCTAACTAATTCTATTGCTGTCTTGAATTTCTGTATTAGTTCCTCACTTCTAACTCTCCCAACATCATTACCCCCTGCACTAATACAAATAATGGGTTTGTTCCCATTTCCCCTTCATAATATCTTTCATGTTTCCAACAATATCACCAATACCAGCTCCAGGATAGCAAGCCCTTAATCTGTTCCCTTTATCTCTGGCACAAAACGTTCTGTCCAAATACCTTACCTGGGAATCTCCCACAACCAAAATTCGCCTCGATCCTCCCTTTTCTCTTGGGGCACTTTGAGGGACCCGCGCTTCAATGTTCCTCGCCGCTATGCCCTTACCTCCATGCTGAACAATAGGTTCACCACAGCACTCGTCCTCCAATACATCAAATGCGTTTGAAATCCTAATGCTATTAGGTGTCTGTTTTGCCAAGGTTTTCTTAAGACCCCTGACCTTTACAATATGCCAAGACGGGGTCTCTCTAATGCCGGTCTCCTCCTTTGCTTCATCCTGATGTTGTTTAAGCTGCCTTACCATGTTTAACAAATTTGCTATCTTTTTATTCTAGCATAGTTGAGGCAGTTGATAGTTGTAAGGATTGTGATGTTGTGTACCTTGACTTTAGCAAAGCTTTTGATACAGTGCCACATGAAAGACTAATTCAAAAAATAGAGGCTCATGGTATTGGGGGTGCTATATTAAGTTGGATTAGGCATGGCTATTCCAAAGGAAACAGAGAGTTAGTATAAATGGGGTTAAGTCAGAGTGGGATAATGTTGTTAGTGGAGTGCCCCAAGGCTCTGTCCTGGGACCTCTGTTGTTTATAATATATATAAATGATTTAGATTCAGGTTTGAGTAGCAACATTTGCAAATTGCAGATGATACAAAAATCGGTAGGGAAATTAACACGAAAGAAGACTCGGTATCACTTCAAGTTGATCTAAATAGGTTTTAAAATGGTCAAAAGACTGGCAGATGCAGTTTAATGCTAATAAATGTAAA
>WNGS01149608.1:0-11934 GCA_020271785.1 Procambarus virginalis
CATCCATGTTAGTAGCTTACCCGTCATCCCTCCAATATGTTCCAGTTTCCAGAACAACCTCTTATGGGGAACTCTGTCGAAAGCCTTTTTTAGGTCCAGATAGATGCAGTCAACCCAACCATCTCTTTCCTGTAAAATCTCTGTTGCTCGATCATAAAAACTGAGTAAGTTCGTTACACAGGATCTTCCAGATCGAAAACCATACTGTCGGTCTGATATTATATCATTTCTCTCCAGGTGTTCTACCCATTTAGTTTTAATTATTTTTTCCAATATTTTGACTATTACACTTGTCAATGATACAGGTCTATAATTAAGGGGGTCTTCCCTGCTTCCACTTTTGTAGATTGGAACTATGTTAGCCTTTTTCCACACATCAGCTACAACTCCTGTAAACAGGGATGCCTGAAAAATCAGCTGAAGTGGAATGCTGAGCTCAGGTGCACACTCTCTCAGAACCCATGGTGAAACTCCATCTGGGCCAACTGCCTTGTTCTTACTTAGCTCCTTGAGCATTTTTTCCACTTCGTCTCTAGTCACCTCTATGTGCTCTATGTTGTTCTCTGGAATTCTTATTGTGTCTGGTTCCCTAAAGATTTCATTTTGTACAAACACACTTTGGAACTTTTCGTTTAGTGTTTCACACATTTCCTTTTCATTTTCCGTGAATCTATTTCCCATTATCAACCTCTGAATATTATCCTTTACCTGCAATTTGTTGTTTATGAATTTGTAGAATAGACCTGGTTCTGTTTTACATTTGTCTGCAATCCCTTTTTCAAAATTTCTTTCTGCCTCTCTCCTCACTGCTGTGTAGTTGTTTCTTGCATCTTTGTATCGTTTGTATGTTTGGGGGTTTGGCCTCTTCCTGTATTGATTCCATTTTTGTGTCTTTTGGTCTCTGGCCCTCTCGCAATTCCTATTGAACCAATCCTGTTTCCTAGTTCTGCATCTCTGTTTTGGTATAAATTTGTTTGTGCCTTTATCATATATTTCACAAAACTTGACATACATCTCATTCACTTCCTTGCCTAGCAACAAGTCTGTCCAATTATACTCACTAAAAAAATTTCTAAGGTTGCCATAATGTCCTCTCTTGAAGTCAGGTTTTTCAACTGCCTCATCCTCCTTATTTTCTTCCAGATTATAACACATTGCATACTTTATTCCCAAAAAGACATGGTCACTTTTACCCAAGGGAGGAAGGTACTGAATGTCAAATACTTCTTCCTCCTTCCTGGTAAATATCAAATCTAGCATGGAGGGAACGTCCCCTTCCTCATCCTCGTAGCTTGTTTAACATGTTGATACAAGAATGTTTCCAGGATGAGGTCTACAAATTTACAGGTCCAAAAATCTTCTGTTTTAGCTTCATATGCTTCCCAGTCTATGGATTTCAAGTTGAAGTCACCAACTATCAACAGTCGTGACCTATTGTTATCCGCTCTCGCTATAATCTCTCTCATTATTGTTATAAGACCTTCTCGTTTACTATCTAGCTCCTCCTTTGACCATGTGCTGCTTGGTGGTGGACTATATGCATTTATGACCATTAGTTTATCATCTTCATGGCAGATCTCTAGTGCTATTATGTCAACCTCTTGTGGATTGGCAGTCATTATTTCCTTCACCTTTATGTGTTCTTTCACCAGCACAGCAACGCCACCGCCTTTCCTAATTTTTCTGTCCCTTCTCCAAATTGAGTAGCCCCTTGGGAATATGACCTCATTTAAAATATCATCTTCAAGTTTTGTCTCCGTGAGTGCAACAATGTCTGGTGTCTGCATCTGTATTACATCACTTAACTCCAATATCTTCGATCTTACTCCATCTATGTTGGTGTATGCAATCTTCAGGAACTTGTTCCCCCTCTCCTTATTCTTCACTCCCCCTCTCTCTATTGATTGTGTTGGTTTGCCTTTATGTACCACTTTACTGGTCTGCCTACCCCTAACACTTTGTAGAAAAAAGATTTGATTTCTTCTTCATTCCTGCTCTCATTTAAACGTTTTGCCTCAGCGAGGTTCAGTTTCAGCTTCTCTCTGTCTTCTCTTGAAAGATCTCGTCTTAATGACCACATTTTCCCATCCTCATCACTTTGTAACTTTCTAGCATTCCTTAGTACTTCTTCCATCTGCTTGGCACCGTTTAGGGTGATCCTCAAAGGTCGATCTTTCCCTTTTACATATCTGCCTATTCTCCTGTAGTCGCACACATTCTCTTTGGTTGTAAGACCTTCCACGAGGCCAACAATTTTATCTACTACTTTTGCTTCTTCTACAGCTCTTTCTGACCTAGATGTTATCTCCTTTTCTTTGCAGCCAAAAATTATCAGGGACTTACTCCGATCAACTGTGTTTTGCACCAACCTCGGGTTAGATGCCAATTCCTTTCTCACTTCCAGCCTAACGTTTGTTTTATCTTGGTTGCTGCATTTTTGGGCTTCCTTTACTGCTGCTTCCATTTTTTCCTTCTCCTTGGCCACTTGTGCATAAGTGAGTTGCATATCTTTCTTGCACTGTTCTATTCCCTGTGTAACTTCCTCCATCTGTGCTGACAAAAGCTGTTTCTCCTCTTGAATTTCCTTGCCTAGCCTATTGTAATCATTTATGTTTAAATTTGCTCTAACTTCTTCCAAAGCTATTTTTAAGAGTATATTTTCTTCTTCCATGGCTTTGCAATTTGTTTCCAATTGACTCTTTTCCTTGCGAAAGTCTTTCACTAAACCCTCAAGACCTAAAACTTTGCTATTCAAATGATCATTACTTTCTTTCAATTTACTAATTATTTCTACATGAGAGTTCACTATAGTATCTAATTTTACCAACTTGTTGTGTAGACTGCTAATATCAATGCTTTCTTCATTGAATCCCTCAAAATCAAGCTCTGTTTTGTATTTCCTCTTGTCAGTGGCCATCTTGAATGTTCTTCTCTGCACTGTAAACACTATAGGGGCAACTTTTTCTCACCCAATTTTTCACTTCCCTTAGCACATATAGTGTATAAGTGTATAAGCCTGACTGTGTCATAGACTATAACGTGAACATGCGCCTCGTCGATAAGTGTGACATGATGCTTGGTGGAGTGGAGTGTGTGCGCAAGTCTGTGAAGTGGACGAAAAAGTTCTTCTTCCACCTCATGGATGTTGTAGTGCTCAACTGCTACAATATGTACCTAGTAAAATCAGGCAGGAGACCGTCTATACGTACATTCAGTGCTGGTGTTGTGTCACAGCTGCTAGTAAAGTATGGCAGGGAGGGTTCTGTTGTACCGCGCGGAGTGCAAGCAACAATGCCACATGCAGCTCCAGACAGATTGACGGGTAATGAAAACTTCAGAGTACATATGCTCGAGTATATGCCAGGCACAGCATCACGGGAGAAGGGTAAACGTGCTTGTATAGTATGCAGGAACACTACCCGCAGAGAACAAAAACGAAGATGCATCAGCACCTGGTGCGTGGCAGGGAGGGTTCTGTTGTACCGCGCGGAGTGCAAGCAACAATGCCACATGCAGCTCCAGACAGATTGACGGGTAATGAAAACTTCAGAGTACATATGCTCGAGTATATGCCAGGCACAGCATCACGGGAGAAGGGTAAACGTGCTTGTATAGTATGCAGGAACACTACCCGCAGAGAACAAAACGAAGATGCATCAGCACCTGGTGCGTGGAGTGCAAGGTGCCACTCTGCCCCGTTGGCTGTTTTGCAGCATATCACACACTCGCGGAGTACTGAGTGTGTTTATGATGTGTGTATATAGTGTGTGATACTGTACAGTGTGTATATAAAGTGTAAATATAAATATATTAGGCATGATACATTGGAAATTGTGCAGGATAAGTGACGTTGTTTGCGATGCACGTAACACAGTGTCTACGAACAGTACGGATGTTGTACTGCGATAATAGAGTGTACGTGTTCATTATACATTGGATTGCCATGTAAAAACAATGAAAATGTATTTAGAAAGGTGCGCAAAAATGACCGAAAATATATTCGCGGCAACTCGCTCGCCCCGCCCCGAGCGCCCCACCCACCCCGGGAGCTTACAGCTCGGGCGCACGGGGAATCATGACGTCTCGCCCCAACTTACGGACCCCATAGCAGCCAAAGTAAGTACAATTACGACTTTTTTTTTACATACCCATACTGAGGGAAGGGTTTTTGACACTTTAAAAAAAAAAAAAGAATTTTTTCCAGAGAATTTATTTCCTGCGCACCACGGGGGTGTCATATTTGGAGGCAACGCAGTTAAAGGGTTAAAGTTCCAGGTCTCAGGAAATCTTCCCTATCGATTTTATCAATTCCTGTTACTATTTTGTATGTAGTGATCATATCACCTCTTTTTCTTCTGTCTTCTAGTTTTGGCATACTTAATGCCTCTAACCTCTCCTCGTAGCTCTTGCCCTTCAGTTCTGGGAGCCACTTAGTAGCATGTCTTTGCACCTTTTCCAGTTTGTTGATGTGCTTCTTAACCCTCAAACCGCTAGGGGCCCAAATGGAATTCACACCCACAGGCGCAACAAAAAAAAAAAATCCAAAAAATTCTTTCGTCTTATAGAATTGTTTATTTTTGTTCCCTGATCACGGAAAAAATAACAAAAAAATCGTAGGTAGCATATTTTAGCCGCAGTAGGGTAGGGAAGTGTGGCAAAAAAGGGGCGTTGGCAGAGCCTTCGCCAGACGAGGTCTACTCCGCCCGAGCTGTCAGACGGCAGTTGCCACAAATATATTATTTCCTAATTATTTCAATGTCTCTGATTGATTTTTTCTTAGTTTTTTTGTAGTAATATTATTCTATACAGTGAATTGTGGTATATTTATATTATAAAATGTGTGAACCATCGCTGTACTCAAAATTATGGTGTGCATATAAGTGATTCAATTATTATGTTCATAAAACAATAAACAAACAGTTTTGCTGTTGTTACACTATATACACAGGTTATATATAAGTATCTGCATGTTTTGTTCACCATAACGAACTACTAAGTTGGTCTTGTGAGTCAAAAAGCAACGAGGAGTGGCCGCCACACACCAGCGAGCCACTCACTGCCACGCCCTCCCTCAACACCACCTCACTCACCCTCATTTACCTCCCACAATACTGTTTTTGCATTTATTCACTATACACAGACGTTATATATACGTATTTACATGTTTTGTTCACCATAACTGTACATCTAAGCTTGTATGGTGAGTAAACGCACAAAGACGTAGCTACTCCACAGTCAGCTGATCGGCGGCCACCCTCAAGGCCACACGCACTAATATTTCTCCTCCAACAATATTGGTTGTGGTGTTATTATGCTATATACACACATTATATATAAGTATCTACCTGTTTTATTCACCATACTTGTACAAATAAGCTGGTATGGTGCCCAAAGACCCTTTGTGGTCACAGGTAAACAACACGATAATTCCTGCAGACGACGCTCCTCTCACCAAAATGGCGGCTCCCAACCGACTCCTCTCGCTGTTATCTCACACTATACACACGTTATATGTAAGTATCTACATTTGTGTTCACCATAGCGAACCACTAAGCTGGTATGGTGAGTGCAGTCAATAAATGGTGGCCACACACAGTCAGAAGACGACGCCCACAACCCTCCCTCCACAGCAGTACTCCTCCCTCCATCGAGCACAGCGCTAAATATCTCCACAATCAAGCTGTTATCAGAATCCTGGTCAGTTTTATCAAATTCAGGGGCTTCAGTAATACTATCACTGCTAAATAATAGCAGTATCACATATATTTTGGCATTTGTAGGCGATGCTGTGGTCACAAGCTGAACAGCGGTGCTGTGAGCTCGTGCTGCGTGCGCCAGCCTTGGTGGCTGGCGCAATACTGACGTTCTCACTCTCAAGAATGTTGGGCTGGATTTTTTTCTAGGTGGGATCTGGCAACTATCAGTCGTGGCTGTACTATAGCTGCCCCTATCCCAGGCGGGGTGTTTAAATTATAGCGCTAGACACGAAATCATATATAAATGATGTGCGCGATTTCGGTTTTGTCATTGATATCATTTATATATGATATGCGCGGTTTAAGGGTTAAGATATGGGCACCACACAACCGCTGCATATTCTAGCTTTGGACTAACAAAAGTGAACAATTTCTTTAGTATATCGCCATCCATGTATTTAAGTGCAATTCTGAAGTTGGAAAGCGTGGCATAGGCTCCTCGCACAATATTCTTTATGTGGTCCTCAGGTGATAGTTTTCTATCTAGAACCACCCCTAGATCTCTTTCTTTATCAGAATTCTTTAAAGATTTCTCACATAATATATAGGTTGTGTGGGGTCTATGTTCTCCTATTCCACATTCCATAACATGGCATTTATTAACATTGAATTCCATTTGCCAAGTGGCGCTCCATGTACTAATTTTGTCCAGGTCATCTTGAAGGGCATGACAATCATCTAAGTTTCTTATCCTTCCTATTATCTTAGCATCATCAGCAAACATGTTCATATAATTCTGTATACCAACTGGTAGATCATTTATGTAGACAATAAACATCACTGGTGCAAGAACTGAACCCTATGATACTCCGCTTGTGACATTTCTCCAGTCCGATACATTGCCTCTGATCACTGCCCTCATTTTTCTATCAGTCAGAAAATTTTTCATCCATGTTAGAAGCTTACCTGTCACCCCTCCAATATTTTCCAGTTTCCAGAACAACCTCTTATGTGGAACTCTGTCGAAAGCCTTTTTTAGGCTTTTTACGTGCTTATCAACCCTGGCTAGCACCTACATTGACCTCAGTGTTGCACAACCAGGTGGCGCTGCCACCCACAGGGAAGCAGCCAAATCCCGTAAGTATAGAGAACTGGATCACCACTACAATTTTGTCCCCATTGCTACTGAGACACTCGGCGCCTGGGGTAAAAGTGCTACCAGTTTTTTGAAGGAACTGGGTTCTAGGCTCATTGAAACAACAAGGGACCCTAGAGCTGCCAGCTTTCTTTTCCAGCTCCTCAGCGTGGCGATACAGAGGGGAAATGCGCACTGCATCCAGGGTTCCTGCCCGCCATCTGAGGAGCTGGAGGAACTCGACAACCTATGATAACCATCTTTGTAACCTATATTTAACTCTTTTTTTTGTAACTAAGTTCAAATAAAGCAAATATATATGTGTACATTCAAAAGAATGGGGGGTGGTAGGAGAAGATAATATTAGTGTTCAGTGAGAAACCACAAGGTCTCCTCTGAATACTTGTTATTTTTTTCTCCGAGGCTATGGGTCCCCACATTGGCACCAGAGGTGGTACCCTCACAAACTTTATATATGTATATATATATATATATATATATATATATATATATATATATATATATATATATATATATATACAGGCATACCTCAGTTTAAGAGTTTAATTGGTTCCTGGAGACGCCTCGTATTCCGAAAACTCATATTCTGAAGCGAATTTCCCCATAAGAAATAATGGGAAATGAATTAATCCGTTCCTGACTACCCCAGAAACCCCATATCAAACTAAATTTTTATACCTAATTCATCTAAATAAACCTACAAAACTATGTTCAAGTTATTACTTACCTTGCTGATGAATGCTGTAGGCGTATGGAAGATGGTGAGGAGGGGAGAGGAGGAGAGGAGTTACTGTTTGGAAGGGGAGTCCCTTTCCATTATCACATCAGGCAGTGAGGACTTCACTGGTATGCACACACTGGCACATTTTGCCTGCATACCACTAGGACTTGCTTGTCTTACTAAGAATTTCTCTAAAGACACTTGTTTTTCCCTACATTTTAACACTTGTCTGTAGTAAGACATCACATTATCATTTAAAAGGTCAATGCAACGGCCTGCTACAGCTTTATCTAGGTGAGTTTTTCAACAAAACTTTGCAGTTCTTCCCATACTTCACACATTTTCTTAATCAAGGAGGGACATCCTCTACTGCCTCTACTCACAGCTATTTTCTTAGGTTGAACCTTATCAATGGCTTTCTTGAGACCCATGGTGAGATATATAATAACAAACTGTATAGTCAAATGACCAAAAATCCAACAAAACACTGAAAATCCAGGTGAAGAATTGATGTGGGATAGTCACTGGGCACGAGACAATGGTAAACTGAGGGGCAGAGGGGCGGAGGGGCGACGATCGCCGATCGACCACGCGCTAGGTCGGCCTGTACGCGTATCAACAAACTCGTGTCCCGAGGTAACCCTCGCATTCCGAGACACATTTTCCGAGGAAATCCTGCTCGTATTCCGAAAAACTCGTATACAGGGACACTCGTATTCCGAGGTACCACTGTATATATATATACAGTACAACCTCGATTCAACGTACCCCGATTCAACGAATCTGGGTATTTTCAGGCCGGATTTACTCACCCTGTTCGACGAACAATGGTTCGCCGAAGCGGGGGATGTTCGGATTTGCTTACGACGTCGAGACAGAGTTCACAGACTGGTGGAATAGTTTCACATTCTATCACAGATTACAATTATTAATTCCTTCATATGACAAGTTCGATCACACAAGTGGACCACACAAGTGGACCGCACATGTGGTCCACAAGTGGTCCACAATCTTACGATGTTGGGACAGAGTTCACAGTGGTAGAAAACTTTACCATCCCATCACAGATTACAATTAATAATTCCTTCATATGACAAGTTAGATCACACAAGTGGACCACACAAGTGGACCGCACATGTGGTCCACAAGTGGTCCACAATCTTACGATGTTGGGACAGAGTTCACAGTGGTAGAAAACTTTACCATCCCATCACAGATTACAATTAATAATTCCTTCATATGACAAGTTAGATCACACAAATGGATCACACAAATGGACCACACAAGTGGACCACACAACAAGTGAATCATATGAACCAAACACCATCCAGAATGGTCCACAAGAAGTGACGCATATTAACCAAACACCAGCCAGAGTGGTCCACAGAAGTGAACGACTGAGTTTCAATGATTTTCGTTCACCGATTTGTGGCACACGTATCATTGTAAATTAATTTAAAGGCTGAAGCGTGAATAGCTAGCTAATATGTTGAAATCTTCTTATACATTTTCTGTGATGAAACAAGACGAGTGAGGGTAGACAGATAAGGGAATACTGTACAGTAAACTTCACTTTACAGTGAGGTTTCACTCACTTTCGTCTGTGTTGTCATAGTTCAGTGACCCATGACTTTGAACGTTTCACATTAATAAATCATTTCTAAAACTGGTGTTTTAATAACTCTTTATTATCCTAATTAAACCAAACTAAATAAGACCAAAATATGCTGTAATAAGGTAGATATCTCCTATTTGAGAAATTGTTCACATTATTGGCAGCACAACTCCAGCACGAGTAGACGGGTCTAATCCCTGTCCATACACCATGCTTGTTGTGTTGTGTTCGATTTCGTCGCCACAGTTCAGCGATCTACGGCTTCGAAATAATAAAATTAATAAATTAGTTCCAAAGTATTTTTTATAGCTCTTATTACCGTAATAATGTTACTAAACTAAATATGTAACCCAAAAATATATAATTTGATGTAAATTGAATATTTGAGAGAAATTGAGAGAAACATATGCTACTGGAAATCGAACACAACACCACGCGGTGTTTTGTTCGATTTCGTCGCCACAGTTCAGTGACCTATGGCTTCGAAATAATGAAATAAATAAATCAGTTTCAAAATAAGTATTTTTATAGCTCTTATTATCGTAATAATGTTGCTAAACTAAATACATAACACAAAAATATATAATTTGATGCAAATTGAATATTTAAGAGAAATTTATGTTACTGGATCAGGCTTAAACACCAGCCAACTGAAGGGTGTGCGTATAGACTTAGCCTGCGTTCGTACAGTATGCACCCAGTGCCCTTAGCTTTGTCTGCGATTGACGTACAGTATTTATCGGCCGGTGGAAGAATAATTGTGGAATTGACCATTTTTTACTACAGCTCTTTGGTTATAAAACAAAATGTCTCAGGGGCTTACTAATAGTGCCTTATTAATGCCAAAAACGAAGCAATATTTTGCAACAACTAGTAGCAGAAAATCAACCAGCACGAGAACAGCCGTACCCAACACGAGAACAGCCGTACCCAGCACGAGAACAGCCGTACCAGCACAGCCGTACCCAGCACGATAACAGCTGTACCAAGCACGAGAACAGCCGTACCCAGCAAGAGAACAGCCGTACCCAGCACGAGAACAGCCATACCCAGCACGAGCACAGTTGTACCCAGCACTGGTACAACAGCCGTACCCAGCACAAGCACAGTTGTACCCAGCACTGGTACAACAGCAGCCAGCACCAGCTCAGAAGCGGCTGAACTCACAGCAGCAGCGAGCACCAGCAAAGCTGATGCAACATCTAAAAACATCGTGTGCAACATGAACAGTTAGAACAAGTGTTAAATTTAAGTGTGTACTCAGTGTTAAAATTAAAGTTGCAGTAATTTTTGTGTACAATAGTTTTCATAAACTGTATTGTAGTACTCAACATACAGCAGAACTACTTTTAATCAACACAGTGCTAACGGCATAATGCACTGCAGTACGTATTTACTGTAGAGCATTCACAACTTCACAAAACTTCAAGATGGATATAACTTCAACAATAAGGTAAATTTATGAATTACAGTATTTCTTAGTAGAGAAGTAATATATAGGTAGAGTATGTAATATGATAATGCATTTTTATTGTGTACAAGAAAAAAAAAAAGACTGACACAAACGCCTCCTGAAGGTCACCTCTTGCAACGAATCCAACGCTCCAACGAACTGGGGTTGGTCCCATATAGTATGTTGAATCGAGGTTGTACTGTATATATATATATTATATATATATATAGATATATATATATATATATATATATATATATATATTATATATATATATATATATATATTCAGTATAATTTTATAAATATATAAATAATAAAGTATAATAAGTATAATTCAGTATAAACTTTTTTTTATTCAGTAATATATATATATATATACAGTATATATATATATATATATATATATATATATTATATATATATATATATATATATATCTATATAATATATAACAGTATATATATATATATATATATATATATATATATATATATATATATATATATATATATATATAATATATATATATATATATTAATATATATATATATATTATATATATATATATTTCAGTCTAGGGAGTATTTTACCTAGGCTACAACTGTGGCCAATTGCACTGTCTATTTTGAGGTTATTTTGCTAATAGACGTCACTAATTCTGGGCTCTTATGTGTTTTTAGAATTTAATTTATTTATATACAATGTGTGACCACTGTGAAGTGGTGGCCAAATTTACTTATTTGAGGTGCCTTGTGATAACCATGTGCTTATATTTGAATGTGTGACATTCTTAAAGTTTATGTGTAGCCAGGGGGAATGTAAAGTTGTATTGAAGCTAGGATATTTACAGGTATATTGTTGACAGCCACCTGCAAGGTAAAGTTTTGGTTTCATGCTCTTTTGTTCATCCAGCAAGGGCAAGTTAAGGAAAAGTCAGTGTGTGATTCTCACTTGTGTTTGGTTTCAAAGGTCTGAGTGCCCTTCCCCCCCCCCTTCCCCCACCATCCTCTTTTTGTTTACCATGGCTACCCTGCTACCCCGAACCCCGGAGCAGACTTTTCAGGTTTTGTCTCGATTGACATGAGTGGAGACACGTCGGGTACCCTGGAGTATACTGGTGATGAGAGCAATTTGTCAGTGATACCCTTAGCCTGAGTGATGGGGGTGAAAGACATAGGTTATCTACCACTAGGAAGGTTAGCCATGTAGGGCAAAGTAGTGTAGGACCTGCACACCAGGGGGCCACCACAAAGATGTCAACATAAATCAAGCCCAGACAAGTGTCCAGACA
>WNGS01149618.1:0-18289 GCA_020271785.1 Procambarus virginalis
GAGTCAGAGTCTGTCTCCTGTGGCTTCCTTCCCATATTGGTCTGCGAATGCATGATAGAACTGATGAGTTGGCCAAGACTTTTGCTCGTAAAGAGGGAATTGATTACCAACTTGGACTCCGTTTGAGCAGCCTGAGGGCAGTAATATTTCGGGAACATCAACTAAATTTTGGAGACTTGAGGCAAAGTGAAATTCACACCAGTTACTCCATCTATCATCATTCTATTATGCAGGAAGTACCGCACGTCTATGGGTCATCCAATAAGGTTAGCAGACTTCTAGATGTTATCACTGCTAGCTTAGGCTCGGCTACAATTTCCTCTGGGAATTTGTAACATCTGCTGATGTAGTTGACTAAATGTAAACTCTGTCAGCAGAACTATTCGCATACTTTGCGTCATTATATAATGGAATGTGAAAAAATCGCGGAATTTAGAGATAACACCATCAGTAGTGTCCATGAAATGTGTAAGTACTTCATTCATAATGATGTGCTGCCCGAAATCTTAGCGAAGTATCCAAAATTTGCTTACTGTAAGTAATTCATGCACATGACTGTAAAGCTGCCGCCCAATTAGGTGCCTGTGCAGCAAGACTGGTAACTGTGCGACTCATCATAGAAGTAAAGTGCCTTGCACAGTGACTGTTGTGAGCCTCTTGTTGAATCACTTGTGACACAAAAGATTATTGATGTGTGTATTTGTGAGGTGATTAAATATTTATGTGTATGTATATGTATACGTATGTATATGTACATGTATGCATGAGTATGTGTACATGTATATATAACATTAACAATTTTGTAACTAGCGTCAAAAGATTGTTATTTGCTTAGCTAAACGAACTAGAGGGTTCAGTTCCTGAACCCATTATGTGCCTCTGTAATCCTTTAAACCACCGCCCACGGGATGGGTATGGGGTGCATAATAAAGAAAGAAATTGAATTGCCAGTTCCACATGTGTTGTGAAATTTACCTACTCTTGTCCATGCTCTTAGAATATTACGGATCAGTTACATCCTAGTGAAGGCTCGCAGTTTTGTTTTGAGAAATATTAGTTGTTCTCAGTAAATTATAATAAGCACTATAATTATTACATAGAACAAGAGTGCTTCGCCAATCAACATTATATACATTAGTTTGTGCTTTAAAAATCTTTAAAGAATGTGTTGTAGAAACGTCAACACAAAACGATGTTACGTTGGAATGTCTATGGGGTAAACTACTGCAAACAGGATTGAATCGTGTCAACTACAACTGTAGGATGGGTATGTTGTTGTTGTTGATTTAGGGGCGACGATGATGTAGGATGAATATAGGGTTCACTACAACCTGTTAGGTGGGTAAGGGGTCCATACCACTTGTAGGATGTGTTTGGGCCCACAACTGCCCATAGGATGGGTATGGTAACTACTATCATCCACAGGATGGGTATCGGGTCCATTACAGGCTACTGGATGGGTATATGGTCCACTACCACCCACAGGATGAGTATGACGTCCACTACCGCCTGAAGGATGGGTATTTGGTCCACTACTGCCGACAGGATGGGTTTGGGGACCACAAACATCTACAGGATGAGTATGGAGTCCATTACTGCCCACTGGATGGGTATATGTTCTACTTCCGCCCACAGGATGGGTATGGCCTCCATTGCCGCCCACAGAATGAGTATAGGGTCCAGTATCTCCCACGGGATGTTTATGGTTAACTACCACTGACAAGATGAGTATATCGTCTACTACCGCCCACAGGATGAGTGTGGGGTTAACTACCACCAAAAGGACGCGTATGGGGTCCACTGCCGCATACAGGATGAGTATAGGGTCCAGTACCGCCCACGGAACGAACATGGGTCCATTACCGCCCACAGCATGCTTATGGGGTCAAGTACCACCCACAGGATGCTTATGGGGTCAAGTACCGCCCACAAGATAGATATGGGGTCCACTTCCGCCCACAGGATGGGTTTGGGGACCACTATCATCCACAGGATGGGTATGGGGTCCACTACCGCCCACAGGATGCGTATGGGGTCCACAACCGCCCACAGGTTGAGTATGGGGGACATGTCCATCCACAGGATGGGTATATGCTACTGTGGAGGAAACCACATTCAAAGTGCCCGCCGAGGGTATATCTCTTATGATAGGTGCTCGTGATTGGTGGACAACAATCCTACGCCGTGCGTCTGCGCACCACCCACTCGCATGCCCGGAGGAGAGAGAGGGCAGAGACGAGAACCGCACCTCGACCTGTTAGTGAAGCCCCCTGGACTGTGGTTATCCAGCAACACGTTTTGGCCAGCTACCATTGGACCTCGCCCATCCTCGCCCCCTAGAAGCCGTCGTATTGCTTCAGCCCGCCCCAAGAACACTCCAGCTTAAGATGAGCAACTGTTTTCCCCGTTTTCTACCCATTTCTGTGTATGTTGATTACCACGTGGTTGTCGGGCATAACCCCTAGGCCACCGCCTCCACACTGGCGCTGTGAGTAAACGGCCTACACGATGATCAAGAGGACCTCGCCATGCTGTACGCATCATTATCCTGCTGAACTACGGGCTCACCATAGCCCGTGCTACATGGAACTTTTTGTTCCAGGTAGCGAATCTTCAAAACAACAACATCCTGCTGAATTTGATTGAGACTTCGTGTTCAACATCACAGTAAGATTTACTGTCGTCGGTTGCACCTTAGATGTTCTCCAGTTTGCTAGGACTTGATTTATGCTTTTCAGCTGCGTTGTCTGGGACATTGTGGTTCCTGATTCTAGTATCTGTGCTTTATTCCCCATTTTTTGCATTTCCCTGTGATTTTATATACTTTGTCATATCCCGGGTCCTGAATCAAGAGTGTTCTACAACCCCAATTCACCCAGCAAGTTTCTCGATGCTAGATTCATTTCCCAGATTTTTTGCCCTCTTTGCAGTATCAATTTTCTCCATTTTTGGCAATTTTCTCTATTTTTGTGAATTTTGGTGAATATTCATTGTTCTCAAGGCGACGCCATCACCTAGCCAAGCCGCCACCATACTTGTTCCTACATGCTGCCGGCCCGCCCCACCTGTTGGCGTCTCCTCCACCAGTTGGCGTCCTCACCCACCAGTTGGCGTCCTCCCCCACCAGTTGGCGTCCTCCCCCACCAGTTGGCGTTCTCCCCCACCAGTTGGCGTTCCCACCTACCACTAAGGTTGTACGCTCAGTTTTCTTTGCATTTGCTATTTTTCTCGATATTCTACATCAGAATTCAAAGTTTTCGACAATTGTTGTTGCTTTATAATAGAAGTGAAGAGAAAGTTACCAACTCACGGATTCAGCCCCTCCGTTCACGAGCGTATCCGGACTTAGTGTTATTGTTTACTCACGGTCTTGGAGGACCCAGTAGCTTCAGCTATACAAAAGTGTTTGTTGCATCTCACTGGGCTGTATTATACATTGGCTGCACGAACTTTCCTTATATATATGACTCCAGGGAGACATATGTGTCAAGAAAACTAGTGCTGATATACTTAAAACTGTGTAGAGAAAACCATATTTTACACTGGGTGCAACATTGAGTTTATCCATTCATCTGAAATACTTGTGTTGTTTATTTAATAGGTGCATGAACTTTGAACTATATATTCATTGATAAATATAGATATAAGTGCATAAACTAAGTTTTAAGTGAAACTAGGTACATTTACTTGAAACACTTCGGTGAAATATACTGATATATATTAGAGTTAAGTTAGTGATACTGTGGAATATACAACTGAAATATTGAAACATTGTGGTTTGGAATGTCCACTTTTTAGGTTGAACATAACTGCATATGATATTCCTACAAGTGACCAGTGAAAATACTTAGAAATAAGTGATAGGGTTCTTACCTAGCATATGCTTGTAGGAGTGCAATATATGTTTACACCCTAAATTTAAATGCATGACCCTAGATTTAAGTGCATGATTCTAGATTTAAGTGCATGATCCTAGATTTAAGTACATGATCAAGTGTACAAACTTACGATTATCCAGTCCTATTGAGTGTTCACGACCATACCAAGTGTAGTCTAAGTTTTTGAATTTTTTTGGGAGGGAGTAACATTGGGGTCAGGTAATCCTAGGTACTGGGGCCACCCTGTTTTTTCTCCAATTTTTGGTTACCTCAAACATACTGGATAATTCCTAAGCGGCACCTGCTTCCATTAGTAACAGGCTTGGAAGCAGAATACTATTCTTGACTATTCCTAGAATTAAGGCCAATTCCCTGGCGTGTCTTATTTTTATTCATTGGTGGTTAATTTGGCTGTGAACCTACATTTTGCAAAAGAATAAGACACGCCAGGGAATTGGCCTTAATTCTAGGAATAGTCAAGAATAGTATTCTGCTTCCAAGCCTGTTACTAATGGAAGCAGGTGCCGCTTAGGAATTATCCAGTATGTTTGAGGTAACCAAAAATGGAGAAAAAACAGGGTGGCCCCAGTACCTAGGATTACCTGACCCCAATGTTACTCCCTCCCAAAAAATTCAAAAACTTAGACTACACTTGGTATGGTCGTGAACACTCAATAGGACTGGATAATCGTAAGTTTGTACACTTGATCATGTACTTAAATCTAGGATCATGCACTTAAATCTAGAATCATGCACTTAAATCTAGGGTCATGCATTTAAATTTAGGGTGTAAACATATATTGCACTCCTACAAGCATATGCTAGGTAAGAACCCTATCACTTATTTCTAAGTATTTTCACTGGTCACTTGTAGGAATATCATATGCAGTTATGTTCAACCTAAAAAGTGGACATTCCCAAACCACAATGTTTCAATATTTCAGTTGTATATTCCACAGTATCACTAACTTAACTCTAATATATATCAGTATATTTCACCGAAGTGTTTCAAGTAAATGTACCTAGTTTCACTTAAAACTTAGTTTATGCACTTATATCTATATTTATCAATGAATATATAGTTCAAAGTTCATGCACCTATTAAATAAACAACACAAGTATTTCAGATGAATGGATAAACTCAATGTTGCACCCAGTGTAAAATATGGTTTTCTCTACACAGTTTTAAGTATATCAGCACTAGTTTTCTTGACACATATGTCTCCCTGGAGTCATATATATAAGGAAAGTTCGTGCAGCCAATGTATAATACAGCCCAGTGAGATGCAACAAACACTTTTGTATAGCTGAAGCTACTGGGTCCTCCAAGACCGTGAGTAAACAATAACACTAAGTCCGGATACGCTCGTGAACGGAGGGGCTGAATCCGTGAGTTGGTAACTTTCTCTTCACTTCTATTATAAAGCAACAACAATTGTCGAAAACTTTGAATTCTGATGTAGAATATCGAGAAAAATAGCAAATGCAAAGAAAACTGAGCGTACAACCTTAGTGGTAGGTGGGAACGCCAACTGGTGGGGGAGAACGCCAACTGGTGGGGAGGACGCCAACTGGTGGGGGAGGACGCCAACTGGTGGGTGAGGACGCCAACTGGTGGAGGAGACGCCAACAGGTGGGGCGGGCCGGCAGCATGTAGAACAAGTATGGTGGCGGCTTGGCTAGGTGATGGCGTCGCCTTGAGAACAATGAATATTCACCAAAATTCACAAAAAATAGAGAAAATTGCCAAAAATGGAGAAAATTGATACTGCAAAGAGGGCAAAAAATCTGGGAAATGAATCTAGCATCGAGAAACTTGCTGGGTGAATTGGGGTTGTAGAACACTCTTGATTCAGGACCCGGGATATGACAAAGTATATAAAATCACAGGGAAATGCAAAAAATGGGGAATAAAGCACAGATACTAGAATCAGGAACCACAATGTCCCAGACAACGCAGCTGAAAAGCATAAATCAAGTCCTAGCAAACTGGAGAACATCTAAGGTGCAACCGACGACAGTAAATCTTACTGTGATGTTGAACACGAAGTCTCAATCAAATTCAGCAGGATGTTGTTGTTTTGAAGATTCGCTACCTGGAACAAAAAGTTCCATGTAGCACGGGCTATGGTGAGCCCGTAGTTCAGCAGGATAATGATGCGTACAGCATGGCGAGGTCCTCTTGATCATCGTGTAGGCCGTTTACTCACAGCGCCAGTGTGGAGGCGGTGGCCTAGGGGTTATGCCCGACAACCACGTGGTAATCAACATACACAGAAATGGGTAGAAAACGGGGAAAACAGTTGCTCATCTTAAGCTGGAGTGTTCTTGGGGCGGGCTGAAGCAATACGACGGCTTCTAGGGGGCGAGGATGGGCGAGGTCCAATGGTAGCTGGCCAAAACGTGTTGCTGGATAACCACAGTCCAGGGGGCTTCACTAACAGGTCGAGGTGCGGTTCTCGTCTCTGCCCTCTCTCTCCTCCGGGCATGCGAGTGGGTGGTGCGCAGACGCACGGCGTAGGATTGTTGTCCACCAATCACGAGCACCTATCATAAGAGATATACCCTCCGGCGGGCACTTTGAATGTGGTTTCCTCCACAGTAGCATATACCCATCCTGTGGATGGACATGTCCCCCATACTCAACCTGTGGGCGGTTGTGGACCCCATACGCATCCTGTGGGCGGTAGTGGACCCCATACCCATCCTGTGGATGATAGTGGTCCCCAAACCCATCCTGTGGGCGGAAGTGGACCCCATATCTATCTTGTGGGCGGTACTTGACCCCATAAGCATCCTGTGGGTGGTACTTGACCCCATAAGCATGCTGTGGGCGGTAATGGACCCATGTTCGTTCCGTGGGCGGTACTGGACCCTATACTCATCCTGTATGCGGCAGTGGACCCCATACGCGTCCTTTTGGTGGTAGTTAACCCCACACTCATCCTGTGGGCGGTAGTAGACGATATACTCATCTTGTCAGTGGTAGTTAACCATAAACATCCCGTGGGAGATACTGGACCCTATACTCATTCTGTGGGCGGCAATGGAGGCCATACCCATCCTGTGGGCGGAAGTAGAACATATACCCATCCAGTGGGCAGTAATGGACTCCATACTCATCCTGTAGATGTTTGTGGTCCCCAAACCCATCCTGTCGGCAGTAGTGGACCAAATACCCATCCTTCAGGCGGTAGTGGACGTCATACTCATCCTGTGGGTGGTAGTGGACCATATACCCATCCAGTAGCCTGTAATGGACCCGATACCCATCCTGTGGATGATAGTAGTTACCATACCCATCCTATGGGCAGTTGTGGGCCCAAACACATCCTACAAGTGGTATGGACCCCTTACCCACCTAACAGGTTGTAGTGAACCCTATATTCATCCTACATCATCGTCGCCCCTAAATCAACAACAACAACATACCCATCCTACAGTTGTAGTTGACACGATTCAATCCTGTTTGCAGTAGTTTACCCCATAGACATTCCAACGTAACATCGTTTTGTGTTGACGTTCCTACAACACATTCTTTAAAGATTTTTAAAGCACAAACTAATGTATATAATGTTGATTGGCGAAGCACTCTTGTTCTATGTAATAATTTATAGTGCTTATTATAATTTACTGAGAACAACTAATATTTCTCAAAACAAAACTGCGAGCCTTCACTAGGATGTAACTGATCCGTAATATTCTAAGAGCATGGACAAGAGTAGGTAAATTTCACAACACATGTGGAACTGGCAATTCAATTTCTTTCTTTATTATGCACCCCATACCCATCCCGTGGGCGGTGGTTTAAAGGATTACAGAGGCACATAATGGGTTCAGGAACTGAACCCTCTAGTTCGTTTAGCTAAGCAAATAACAATCTTTTGACGCTAGTTACAAAATTGTTAATGTTATATATACATGTACACATACTCATGCATACATGTACATATACATACGTATACATATATACATACACATAAATATTTAATCACCTCACAAATACACACATCAATAATCTTTTGTGTCACAAGTGATTCAACAAGAGGCTCACAACAGTCACTGTGCAAGGCACTTTACTTCTATGATGAGTCGCACAGTTACCAGTCTTGCTGCACAGGCACCTAATTGGGCGGCAGCTTTACAGTCATGTGCATGAATTACTTACAGTAAGCAAATTTTGGATACTTCGCTAAGATTTCGGGCAGCACATCATTATGAATGAAGTACTTACACATTTCATGGACACTACTGATGGTGTTATCTCTAAATTCCGCGATTTTTTCACATTCCATTATATAATGACGCAAAGTATGCGAATAGTTCTGCTGACAGAGTTTACATTTAGTCAACTACATCAGCAGATGTTACAAATTCCCAGAGGAAATTGTAGCCGAGCCTAAGCCTAGCAGTGATAACATCTAGAAGTCTGCTAACCTTATTGGATGACCCATAGACGTGCGGTACTTCCTGCATAATAGAATGATGATAGATGGAGTAACTGGTGTGAATTTCACTTTGCCTCAAGTCTCCAAAATTTAGTTGATGTTCCCGAAATATTACTGCCCTCAGGCTGCTCAAACGGAGTCCAAGTTGGTAATCAATTCCCTCTTTACGAGCAAAAGTCTTGGCCAACTCATCAGTTCTATCATGCATTCGCAGACCAATATGGGAAGGAAGCCACAGGAGACAGACTCTGACTCCTTCATTGAATATTTCATTATATCCGTGTCTAGCTTCAGAAATAAGCACGTCATAGTTATGCCTTAGGGAGCTGAGGGCAGTCAAGGATGACAAGGAGTCACTTACAATTAGCGTGTCAACTTTGGATTCATATACGAGCTGGAGAGCAAGGATTATGGCAACCAATTCTGTTTGAAGAGTGGAGGCCCAGTTACTTAGTCGCGCTCCACACTCATGGGAGAAGGAACCATCTCTCCCTGTCACAACAACTGCACTTCCGACTGGCAAACTACAACTTCCATTAAAATTGAACTAATCACGACTATTCTGCTGTCTACGGGGATGGAAAGGTACTATGAGATGTAATTTTTTTGTTGTTTACAAGAGTATAAAATATACAATACAAAATGTACAAAGCCTAACAAAGTACATGGTAAAGAACCAAAGGAACTCTTATGACAACAAGCTGTATGCAAAAACATAAATGCAAGAGTATGAATACACTAGAAAAAAATACAAAAATAAAAAACATGAAAAAGAGAAAGAAATCCTATCATGCATAACACAAGATCCACAGGATTAACACAGAGAACACAAAGGCACACACAGAGCATCTACACATATAACAAGCTAGCGGTACAAAAAACAAGGTAAAAGAACACAAGGGAAGAAACACAGTAAGCATGATGGATAAAATTACCCAAAAAGGCCACACACACAGGGCATATGCCCACACAAACAGGAGCACAGCATTGGAACATGCAGGAACCGGTGGAACATATGAAAAGACACACACGCAGACACACAAGGACCGGCACATACAGGTGCCGGATGCAACAAAACACCCACACACACAAACAGGATGAAACACTGGAATACATGGGAACTGGGAAACAAGGTCCTGAACCACAGCCAAGCACACAAGAAAAAACACCAGAACACACAGGATCCGGCAAAAGGAACACAAATCACACACAAAACCAAACAACAAGGGCACACACACAAGGAGCAACACAAAAACGCAACACAGGCAAACACACACAACTCCCTGCCAAGGAAGCCCTCAGGGGGGTGGGGGGAATACACACAACCCAAACGCCCAAATGACCCAACAAGCCCTCCCCCCAAACCCACCGCAACAACACCAATACATCGATCAATCACCGGACCCCCCCTACCAACCCCAAAGCATCACCCCTAACATACGCGTCAGTGAACCAACCAACAAACTCCACCGGAAAAGCATGCCACAACCACCACCATGTGAAACGTAAACGCCCCCACAGAAAACCTAGAATCCGACAAACCCCGTAGCCCTCCAAATGCTCAACCAACACGCAAAACATATAATCCGCAATCAAGACACTCAGAGTGTTCCGAAGCCGCCTGGAGCCCTGAAGAAACGAAAGAAACAGGAACCGAAAATATCCTCCCGAAACCTGGTCCCATAGAACACCGCAATCACATCGCCCAACCAATGAACTAAGCCCTGAACCCTCACAGATAAATAAAACACATGTAACTGCGTCTCAATCAATCCACAATGTGCACACGCGGCGGAAGAACGCAACCCAAGCATACACAAACGATCATTCGACGGCAACGACTCGTGCAGCATACGAAAGAAAAACTCCCGCTGCTGCGGAGCCAAATACCGCTCACCCAAGACCGACCAAATCCCCCCCCCAATCCCAGCACAGAAACAAACCTTCAACCCGATGGCTCACACGACGAAGGAGAGCCCCATAACCCCCCGACACGACAGGAACAAAAATCCATGAACACGACAGAGCTCCCACAGAATCCCAACCACCCACGAATACACTGCAGGTATACAAAAGGCGACCTCATACCCAGCCCCCAACTCCAGCAAATAGCTAAACCGAACTAAACAGAAGTAAACCCCAAGCGCATTGAGACCCCCACCCACCCCAAATACTGACACAACGACACCCAAAACGAAGCCAATGCCATGGTAAAAACATCAGGGATGCCAACACCCCCCTCTTCTACCCGCAAAGCCATGGAGGAGCGACAAACCACATGATATTTCCCACACCACACATACCGATAAACTCTGCAGTCCAACCCATGAGCATGCCGCCGATCCAGAGGGAAGCACCGAGCCAAAAACCACACCCTCGAATGAACTTTACTAGTAACAACAATCGCCAGCTGATAAACCGTCAACGGACGCGAGGACAACAAAAAACCGCCACCTCAACTGACCGAGACACCACGTCCCAATTTCACTCCAAAGATTGGTCATACGAGCTAAACCAAGTAACTCCTAGAACCCGGAGCGATCTGACCACCGGAAACCATGACCCTGCCCACACTGAACGGGAGGCCCAGCTCCCCAGCCCCATCAGACAGGACTTATCCCTATTAACAAGGGCCCCTGTGGCCAGCTCAAAACACCGAACAAGCTTGAAACACCGAAGCTTGAAACGCAAGCTTCAAGCTTCTCATTGAAGCTTGCGTTTTTAAGCGTGCTGATGTGGCTGAGGGGTTGGTGATTTACTTGAAACGTGAAGCGCTTACCGTAGAGATACTGGTAGAATTTCCTTACTCCCACAACAGCAGCAAGGAGTTCCTTCTCTACAGTGGAGTACTTCTGCTCAGCATCACTCAATTTACGACTGGAGTAGGCAACTGGCAAGATTTCACCATCGTACTCTTGCATGAGCACAGCACCAATACCTGTATTTGAGGCATCTGTCTGGAGGATGTACTCCCTGGTAGAATCTGGTAGTCGAATGATGGGTGCTTCAGTTAGCTTCTTCTTGAGCGTCGAGAATGCTGAGTTCTCCATTTCTGTCCAACATACTCTAACAGGTGCATTCTTCTTGGTTAGGTTAGTTAACAGAGTTGCTATGGACGTGAAATTGGGAATGAAAGTTCTGCAGTACCCTGCAAGTCCCAGGAATGACTTAACCTGCGTCTTGGTGGCGGGTGGAGCGGCTTCACTGATCTTGGTGATCTTCTCATGCAGCGGCCTAGTGAACCAACCTCCTATCACGTGACCAAGGTACCTGACTACCTTGCACCCCAACTCAAACTTAGTGGGTTTTGAAACCATTCCTACTTCTTGTAGTCTTGCCAACACCTGCCTTAGCAAGCTCAGATGTTCTTCCCACGTAGCAGAGTGGATGAGCACATCGACCACGAACACTTCTACTACAGTAATTCCCCCCAAGACCTTGCACATAGTTCTGCTGAACACGGCCGGGGCATTCACCAGTCCAAACGGGAGGACTGTGAACTAGAAGAGACCTTCGCTTGTCATGAAGGCAGTGCAGCGCTTACTGTCTTCATCTAATGGAATCTGCCAAAATCCTTTTGTCAGATCAAGCTTGGAGAAATAGCAACTGGAAGCTAACCTCGAGAAGATCTCATTTTGATTGAACATCGGTTCAGCATCAAACTCTATGATTGAGTTCAACTTCCTGAAGTTGAGGCAGATGCGCACACACCTCCCCCAGGCTTCTTCACTAACACCATCGGGTTTGAGTACAGTGAGGTCGACTTCTCTATTACTCCCGCGTTAATCATAGATTCCAGTTCTTCTCTTACCTGTGGTACAAGGTGATGAGGAACAAGGTATGGTTTTGTTCGTACCGCTTGCTGCTCTAGGAAATTTATGCAGTAACCCTCTACCTTTGCTACTTTACTGACGTCAGAGAGTACCTCCTTGTACTCTGCTACCAGTCGAGTAACCTGGTCGACATGATCTTCAGACAGCTGATCATCAACCTTAACATCTCGGTGTGTGTTTTCTACTGCTGTTGATTGAAGAGACCTGGCTGACCTACCTCCTCGTCGGCGGTTATCACTGAGACACCAGCGATCGTTGCTGAGAGCAGTGAGTGGTCGATCGGCCCTGTCAATGTCGAGCCTCGTGGTCCTCTCCTGTTCTTACAACTTACATGCTTCTTCGGCTTAGTGGATCCATTTACAGGTGGGTCCTTGTAACGTTTGAGCATGTTGATGTGGTACTTCTTGCTGGCACCATCGACGTCGAGCACGTAGTTTAACGAGTGCGAGCACTCCACTACCATGAATGGGCCCCTTCCACTCCAGCAAGAGCTTGTTCCTGCTGGTGGGAAGTAACAAAAGTACCTTGTCACCTACATTGAACTTGCGTTCCTTTTCTTTTTTCATCTTTGCAGACATTCCCTGAAAGTTTCGTAATTTCGAAGGTTGTCCTGGGCGAGTCGGCTTGTTGCTCTCTGACCTCGTGGTGGCAGCTGCCACGAGCGAGTTACCTGTTAATGGAGTTGCTGTCGCTTCAACCAGGGGTTTTGCTTCTATCTCCATTACTTCACAGCTTGCTTTCTTTCCCTTATTCTTCAGCTGGGTGAGGGTGTGGTCACTCCCTGTGACGTCACCCCCGGGCGAGTCACCCATATGACTGAAGATGGCTGCACCCAGCTGAGGCTGCTTCCGCACTTGCCACCGTTTTCTTTGAGGGTGGACTTGGCCAATCAGAGACTCCCGGAACATTTCCCAATAAAAGTCCATATACAGCTCGTTCCTGTTGAACGGCACGAATTTTTCCTTTGATGTAAGGTGTGTCAACCCACACATACACCTCCACCATCTCTTTAGCATAGCCATTTGGGAATTTGACATAGATGTATCTACCTTTGTCACGGAAGACTTTCGCCGATTTCCCGTTAAGATTTCCGTCCACCACCTCAAGGGTCCAAGCTAGTGGATCCTTTCCAACGTTGGGATGTTTCTTACCACTTAAACTCACACCTGCTATGTAACCTGGTTTCGGTTTTGCTATGCAATCAGCTGCACGATGACCTGGCTTACCACAGTTGTAGCACTTGTGCACATGCTTGTTGGAGGAGTTTCCCTGCTCCCCCGACACACCAGTCTTAGGCTTAGCTCCCTCGCCAGTACCTGTAGCATGATGCTTCTCGTGTGGCTTCACCCCTTTCACCTGTCTCCTGCCCACAGTTCAGCTTGCTTGGCCATAGACAGATTTGACACAACTTCCTGCTCTTTGAGCTTGACACGCAGAGACGATTCGCATGCTTCTAAGAACTGTTCGCAAATCATCAGTTGATAGAACTCCATACTCCCAGGAGTAGTCTCCATGAGTTCACAGTAACGGTTTAGACTCGATTATCACCGCTGTAACATTAGCACATATGTCTCCCCTTTTTGCAATTGAGCTCTACGGAAATTCTCTAGCATCCGGTCTGCAGTGATGCCAAAACCGTTCAGCAACGCTGTTGTCAATGCCTCGTAATCTCCGCGCTGGTGCGGACCCAGACTGTGGTAGATGGTTAGTGCCCTACCCTTTAACAATGCACTAAGAGTGAGTGCCCACTTTGATCTTTCCCACCCGCAATCAGCGGCGTGACCTTCGAAACGCTTATTGTATGCATCCATCGAGTCGCCTCTTTCATCAAAGTTAGCTAGTTTGGGTAATTTGACAGTCTTACCTTGTTCAACGTTAGTCTCTGTTGAACGACCACTTGTCTGGTCATTCTGCCTCACATGTAACTGCATGAGAGCTATGCGTTCAGTACTCTCTCTGTTCTGCTGATCAGTCCAGAGTTTCATAGCTTGCTCTGCTACATTATTCCCTTCGAATCCCAACTCCCTAACCTGGTTACGGTATTCCTCTAAGGTGAATAATTGTGAGCCTGTAATACCTACTCTTTGAGCTGGCGTCGTCCACAAGGACCTTTTGGGCAGAGATTCTTCCCCGTAGAATCCCCCCAATGAAGTATTTAAAGGCTAGATTCTCGCGTGACTCCGTTTTCTCTCGCAGCATGCGTGATTCTAGTGACATTATTCTGGGTGACCTCACAGACAAGGGTCTCTATCTCCAAGTTGTCTCTCACTGGGGTCTCTCCCATTGTGTTATCTCTCACCGGGGCCTCACCACCGATAGCCTCATCCAGTATGATGAGACTTGTGCAAGCCACCTCAGAACTACCCTGCATGAGTGCTTTTAGCATCACCTCTTCTGTGGCCCTCAAGTGCTGCTCCACTCGTTCCTTACACTCTTGCTCAGTATGAGTGTCATAGTCCTCGGGTCTATGAGCAGTCAAGGCCAAGCGAAGATACAGGTAGCGCTGTTTGTACTCTCCACACTAAGACATACTGGTGGTGTGTGTACCTAACAGGGCGTTAAACGTCCTCTGAATACTGCTCGTCACTTTTGAATTTTCTGGGAAAAAAATTTAAGTGCGAAATTTTACTTTACAACCTAGCTCATAGGTTCCAACTAAGCCAATCACGTTGGGCGCCAGATGTTGGGTTTTCTATTTTGCTTTCCCGACTGCAATGCATACATCGCCAATGTACATGTGGCAGACGCTTCACAAAGCTGTCGGAATCAGCAGAGAAAATACGAGAGCAACTGTACAGGACCTGGGAGCAAGGTCGAGTTGGAGTCCTCGAGGGTCTCTTCTCAGACTAGCCTCTCCTGGTCCACGTTGTTCGTTGGAATCATCTCAATGATTTAACACTTTAAGGGACTCCAAGGGTCCTCATCACATTTATTGTTTAGTGAATAATAGGCAACTCGGTGTTGAAGACACCTGGAGCTGAAGGCTTGAGTAAATAGTTGGCAGTATTCAGAAATGGTTCAACGGAAACACCGCATAAAGCTTAACAGTAGTTTATTTACTAACTTAACCACTAATACAAAGGGTGCTTGATTTACTTTAGATTGGTGTCAGAAAGGCTATGGTTGCATTACCGAGACTCTTGACGTCTGGCTAATCGATTCGGATCCACTCGTGGAGAAACACCTAACTTAACACAGTTGAGAGCCAATCATTAACACGGCAACCTAACTACCGGTTTGCAAAGGGATCACAGGAGTTCCAACCGGATACTTGGGTAATGATGCGCAATAAATCACAATTGCATTGTCAATGGAACAGGCAACAACATGCACAATAATAAGAAATTCACACAATACTAAATATGTAGTGTATGTGAAGCTCACATTCACAGACGAGTGTAATGTTGTGATACCACACAGATCACGCATACACTGTCTGTCTCTCACATATACCTGTGTCAGGTATAAAAATGCGAGAACTGTGGTTGATCCCTTAGATCAGGGTCTCCAAACTTTTCAATGTAAGGGCCACATTATATATTTCCCATATTTATGCGGGCCGAAGGAATAAAAAATGAAAAAAAAACAAAAAAAATCAGTGCCAGTAATTTAATTTCCTCAAATATTAAAGTATAAACATGGAAAAATTAAAACATATCTTTTTGGAAAAAATTAGGGTAAACTAAATAGATTCCTGCCTTTAGTTTTATGCAACCAAATTAGTGTGACGAATGATACTGTCGTTTTGACTTCAAAATTTCATTAAAATCAGGTTCCAGATTAGATGAGCCAATTGTAAGAATTGATTTCAAGTGATCATCAGACAAATTTGCTCGATAGTTAGATTTCACATACTTCATTTTGGAAAATGTTTGTTCACACAAGTATGTTGAACCAAAAATGGACACAAAACTACAAGCAAACTTTATCAAATTTGGAAACTGATCTGGCTGCAGGCATTTATAAAACTCAATCAGATTTCCTTCTCTATACTTATCTTTCAGTCTGTCATCTGCCTGGAGATCAATAATTTCCATTTGAAATTGAGTTGGAAGATTTTCAGCATTGCAGTCAAATGGATTATGAAAGAGCCTGATTTCATTTGCTTTGGCATCAAGGTCAGCAAATCGCTTCTGAAACTGTTTTTTCAAATCTGAAATTATTTCATTTGCAAATGAAAAAGGAAATTCAACTTTACTTTCTGCATGAAATTTTTCACAACATGGAAAATGAGCAAAATTCTTAACCTTCACCTGGCCTTCAAGTAGCGCAAGTTTTGCTCTGAATGCCTTGACATGAACAAAGTAGTCACTGATCAAATTTGTTTTGCCTTGCAATTTCAGATTCAAGTTATTCATATGACCTGTCATATCTGCAAAAAATGCCAATTTCCAAATCCATTCACATTCTGATAATAATGGCTGAGGTTTATTTTTCTCTGTGAGAAATAAATCAATTTCTAATCTGAGCTCAAAGAAATGCAGCAAAACCTTTCCACAACTAAGCCATCTAACTGCTGTATAATAAGGCAAGTCAACAAACTCCGCATCAATTTCTTTCAAGAAATCACGGAACTGGCGATGGTTGAGTGCATGAGATCTAATGAAATTAACCACAGAAACAACAGGTTTCATGACACAAGACATATCAACATATTTTAGGCACAATGCTTGTTGATGGATAAGGCAATGCAAAAAAATGGGTTTTGAGAATCCTCCAACCTCACAAGCTGTTGTAATTTGCCCAACCAAACCCTTCTTTGTCCCAGACATATTCTTTCCTCCATCAATTGTCACACACTGCACTTGTTTCCATTCCAGGTTATATTCTGTCATAGTTTTACTTACTTCATTGAAAATGTCCTCTCCAGTTGTTGTGGTGTGCATGCTGTGAACTGATGCTAATTCTTGGGTCACATTAAATTCACTATCAACACCACGAATGAATACTAAGAGCTGAGAAGTATCACACACATCAGTTGATTCATCCAACGCAAGAGAATACCAACAAAATCTTTTTGTTTTTTCCTTTATTTGCCGAATTATGTCGCCTCCTAAATCTTCAATTCTACGAGCAACAGTATTTGACCCAAGACTTATCATTTTGAAGAGGTTTACTTTTTCTGGACATACCTCTCCTGCTGCTTCCACTATACACTCTTTTATGATACTACCATCAGTGAAAGGTTTTCCTTTTTTGGCCAACACATAGGCAACTTTGTAACTGGCTCTAGTTGAAGTTTCATTTTCAGATTTTTTCTTACTGAAAACAGCTTGTTGAGAATGCAGACTGTGCTGAAATGATTCAAACTTTTTAGTGCGTTCTGCTCCTGTGATGTGAGAATAACTTGAGCCATGTTTAGATTCATAGTGCCGACGAATATTGTATTCCTTCAGAACAGCAACACTGTCTCTACATATGAGGCATAAAGCTTTATCATTTGCTATCACAAAAAAGTACTTTATCTTCCATTCGTCATTGAACTGACGGCACTCACTGTCCACTTTTCTTTTCTTTATCTTTTCCATATCTGAAAACATAAGGGTAAAATAAATGAAATAAATTCTACAGGAAAAAAACAGCTTGTATGTGGTGTTAAAAAGCATAGCATATTATTATAAAGTGGTAAATATTATGGCAACAGCTTTCGTTGATAAACTTAATGGTTACCATTTTAACTATTTTAAACATGCAATATTTTTGGCTACAATAGTATTATTGCTATTTTGTATAACTAAGATAAAGGTATTGTCAAAGTACAGAGAAAAGAATATTGTACAGTGTTTGTGCTCCCTGAAACAGAAGCAGCGAAGCCCCACTCGCCCTCCATCCCCACAATATACAGTTATACACAACTGATTGGTTGTAATGCACAACACATACCTACCAGTACTAGTATCTGTGCGTCACACTATCGAGAGAGAGGAAAACTGACTCGGGCTGAGCGCCACCAGTCAGCAGCCCCAGCTTTGAATAATTCTGCGATGCCATTCGTACGATAATTATTTTTTCAAGGCCACCACACAGGGATTTGTTTGGCGGGCCGGATGAAATTATGTGGCGGGCCGGATGTGGCCCGCGGGCCATAGTTTGGAGACCCCTGCCTTAGATCAACACAGACAGACACAAT
>WNGS01149618.1:19289-62106 GCA_020271785.1 Procambarus virginalis
ACCTTTGCTACTTTACTGACGTCAGAGAGTACCTCCTTATACTCTGCTACCAGTCGAGTAACCTGGTCGACATGATCTTCAGACAGCTGATCATCAACCTTAACATCTCGGTGTGTGTTTTCTACTGCTGTTGATTGAAGAGACCTGGCTGACCTACCTCCTCGTCGGCAGTTATCACTGAGACACCAGCGATCGTTGCTGAGAGCAGTGAGTGGTCGATCGGCCCTGTCAATGTCGAGCCTCGTGGTCCTCTCCTGTTCTTACAACTTACATGCTTCTTCGGCTTAGTGGATCCATTTACAGGTGGGTCCTTGTAACGTTTGAGCATGTTGATGTGGTACTTCTTGCTGGCACCATCGACGTCGAGCACGTAGTTTAACGAGTGCGAGCACTCCACTACCATGAATGGGCCCCTTCCACTCCAGCAAGAGCTTGTTCCTGCTGGTGGGAAGTAACAAAAGTACCTTGTCACCTACATTGAACTTGCGTTCCTTTTCTTTTTTCATCTTTGCAGACATTCCCTGAAAGTTTCGTAATTTCGAAGGTTGTCCTGGGCGAGTCGGCTTGTTGCTCTCTGACCTCGTGGTGGCAGCTGCCACGAGCGAGTTACCTGTTAATGGAGTTGCTGTCGCTTCAACCAGGGGTTTTGCTTCTATCTCCATTACTTCACAGCTTGCTTTCTTTCCCTTATTCTTCAGCTGGGTGAGGGTGTGGTCACTCCCTGTGACGTCACCCCCGGGCGAGTCACCCATATGACTGAAGATGGCTGCACCCAGCTGAGGCTGCTTCCGCACTTGCCACCGTTTTCTTTGAGGGTGGACTTGGCCAATCAGAGACTCCCGGAACATTTCCCAATAAAAGTCCATATACAGCTCGTTCCTGTTGAACGGCACGAATTTTTCCTTTGATGTAAGGTGTGTCAACCCACACATACACCTCCACCATCTCTTTAGCATAGCCATTTGGGAATTTGACATAGATGTATCTACCTTTGTCACGGAAGACTTTCGCCGATTTCCCGTTAAGATTTCCGTCCACCACCTCAAGGGTCCAAGCTAGTGGATCCTTTCCAACGTTGGGATGTTTCTTACCACTTAAACTCACACCTGCTATGTAACCTGGTTTCGGTTTTGCTATGCAATCAGCTGCACGATGACCTGGCTTACCACAGTTGTAGCACTTGTGCACATGTTTGTTGGAGGAGTTTCCCTGCTCCCCCGACACACCAGTCTTAGGCTTAGCTCCCTCGCCAGTACCTGTAGCATGATGCTTCTCGTGCGGCTTCACCCCTTTCACCTGTCTCCTGCCCACAGTTCAGCTTGCTTGGCCATAGACAGATTTGACACAACTTCCTGCTCTTTGAGCTTGACACGCAGAGACGATTCGCATGCTTCTAAGAACTGTTCGCAAATCATCAGTTGATAGAACTCCATACTCCCAGGAGTAGTCTCCATGAGTTCACAGTAACGGTTTAGACTCGATTATCACCGCTGTAACATTAGCACATATGTCTCCCCTTTTTGCAATTGAGCTCTACGGAAATTCTCTAGCATCCGGTCTGCAGTGATGCCAAAACCGTTCAGCAACGCTGTTGTCAATGCCTCGTAATCTCCGCGCTGGTGCGGACCCAGACTGTGGTAGATGGTTAGTGCCCTACCCTTTAACAATGCACTAAGAGTGAGTGCCCACTTTGATCTTTCCCACCCGCAATCAGCGGCGTGACCTTCGAAACGCTTATTGTATGCATCCATCGAGTCGCCTCTTTCATCAAAGTTAGCTAGTTTGGGTAATTTGACAGTCTTACCTTGTTCAACGTTAGTCTCTGTTGAACGACCACTTGTCTGGTCATTCTGCCTCACATGTAACTGCATGAGAGCTATGCGTTCAGTACTCTCTCTGTTCTGCTGATCAGTCCAGAGTTTCATAGCTTGCTCTGCTACATTATTCCCTTCGAATCCCAACTCCCTAACCTGGTTACGGTATTCCTCTAAGGTGAATAATTGTGAGCCTGTAATACCTACTCTTTGAGCTGGCGTCGTCCACAAGGACCTTTTGGGCAGAGATTCTTCCCCGTAGAATCCCCCCAATGAAGTATTTAAAGGGCTAGATTCTCGCGTGACTCCGTTTTCTCTCGCAGCATGCGTGATTCTAGTGACATTATTCTGGGTGACCTCACAGACAAGGGTCTCTATCTCCAAGTTGTCTCTCACTGGGGTCTCTCCCATTGTGTTATCTCTCACCGGGGCCTCACCACCGATAGCCTCATCCAGTATGATGAGACTTGTGCAAGCCACCTCAGAACTACCCTGCATGAGTGCTTTTAGCATCACCTCTTCTGTGGCCCTCAAGTGCTGCTCCACTCGTTCCTTACACTCTTGCTCAGTATGAGTGTCATAGTCCTCGGGTCTATGAGCAGTCAAGGCCAAGCGAAGATACAGGTAGCGCTGTTTGTACTCTCCACACTAAGACATACTGGTGGTGTGTGTACCTAACAGGGCGTTAAACGTCCTCTGAATACTGCTCGTCACTTTTGAATTTTCTGGGAAAAAATTTAAGTGCGAAATTTTACTTTACAACCTAGCTCATAGGTTCCAACTAAGCCAATCACGTTGGGCGCCAGATGTTGGGTTTTCTATTTTGCTTTCCCGACTGCAATGCATACATCGCCAATGTACATGTGGCAGACGCTTCACAAAGCTGTCGGAATCAGCAGAGAAAATACGAGAACAACTGTATAGGACCTGGGAGCAAGGTCGAGTTGGAGTCCTCGAGGGTCTCTTCTCAGACTAGCCTCTCCTGGTCCACGTTGTTCGTTGGAATCATCTCAATGATTTAACACTTTAAGGGACTCCAAGGGTCCTCATCACATTTATTGTTTAGTGAATAATAGGCAACTCGGTGTTGAAGACACCTGGAGCTGAAGGCTTGAGTAAATAGTTGGCAGTATTCAGAAATGGTTCAACGGAAACACCGCATAAAGCTTAACAGTAGTTTATTTACTAACTTATCCACTAATACAAAGGGTGCTTGATTTACTTTAGATTGGTGTCAGAAAGGCTATGGTTGCATTACCGACACTCTTGACGTCTGGCTAATCGATTCGGATCCACTCGTGGAGAAACACCTAACTTAACACAGTTGAGAGCCAATCATTAACACGGCAACCTAACTACCGGTTTGCAAAGGGATCACAGGAGTTCCAACCGGATACTTGGGTAATGATGCGCAATAAATCACAATTGCATTGTCAATGGAACAGGCAACAACATGCACAATAATAAGAAATTCACACAATACTAAATATGTAGTGTATGTGAAGCTCACATTCACAGACGAGTGTAATGTTGTGATACCACACAGATCACGCATACACTGTCGGGTGTCTAGGTCTCCACATATACCTGTGTCAGGTATAAAAATGCGAGAACTGTGGTTGATCCCTTAGATCAGGGGTCTCCAAACTTTTCAATGTAAGGGCCACATTATATATTTCCCATATTTATGCGGGCCGAAGGAATAAAAAATGAAAAAAAAAACAAAAAAATCAGTGCCAGTAATTTAATTTCCTCAAATATTAAAGTATAAACATGGAAAAATTAAAACATATCTTTTTGGAAAAAATTTGGGTAAACTAAATAGATTCCTGCCTTTAGTTTTATGCAACCAAATTAGTGTGACGAATGATACTGTCGTTTTGACTTCAAAATTTCATTAAAATCAGGTTCCAGATTAGATGAGCCAATTGTAAGAATTGATTTCAAGTGATCATCAGACAAATTTGCTCGATAGTTAGATTTCACATACTTCATTTTGGAAAATGTTTGTTCACACAAGTATGTTGAACCAAAAATGGACACAAAACTACAAGCAAACTTTATCAAATTTGGAAACTGATCTGGCTGCAGGCATTTATAAAACTCAATCAGATTTCCTTCTCTATACTTATCTTTCAGTCTGTCATCTGCCTGGAGATCAATAATTTCCATTTGAAATTGAGTTGGAAGATTTTCAGCATTGCAGTCAAATGGATTATGAAAGAGCCTGATTTCATTTGCTTTGGCATCAAGGTCAGCAAATCGCTTCTGAAACTGTTTTTTCAAATCTGAAATTATTTCATTTGCAAATGAAAAAGGAAATTCAACTTTACTTTCTGCATGAAATTTTTCACAACATGGAAAATGAGCAAAATTCTTAACCTTCACCTGGCCTTCAAGTAGCGCAAGTTTTGCTCTGAATGCCTTGACATGAACAAAGTAGTCACTGATCAAATTTGTTTTGCCTTGCAATTTCAGATTCAAGTTATTCATATGACCTGTCATATCTGCAAAAAATGCCAATTTCCAAATCCATTCACATTCTGATAATAATGGCTGAGGTTTATTTTTCTCTGTGAGAAATAAATCAATTTCTAATCTGAGCTCAAAGAAATGCAGCAAAACCTTTCCACAACTAAGCCATCTAACTGCTGTATAATTAGGCAAGTCAACAAACTCCGCATCAATTTCTTTCAAGAAATCACGGAACTGGCGATGGTTGAGTGCATGAGATCTAATGTAATTAACCACAGAAACAACAGGTTTCATGACACAAGACATATCAACATATTTTAGGCACAATGCTTGTTGATGGATAAGGCAATGCAAAAAAATAGGTTTTGTGAATCCTCCAACCTCACAAGCTGTTGTAATTTGCCCAACCAAACCCTTCTTTGTCCCAGACATATTCTTTCCTCCATCAATTGTCACACACTGCACTTGTTTCCATTCCAGGTTATATTCTGTCATAGTTTTACTTCACTGAAAATGTCCTCTCCAGTTGTTGTGGTGTGCATGCTGTGAACTGATGCTAATTCTTGGGTCACATTAAATTCACTATCAACACCACGAATGAATACTAAGAGCTGAGAAGTATCACACACATCAGTTGATTCATCCAACGCAAGAGAATACCAACAAAATCTTTTTGTTTTTTCCTTTATTTGCCGAATTATGTCGCCTCCTAAATCTTCAATTCTACGAGCAACAGTATTTGACCCAAGACTTATCATTTTGAAGAGGTTTACTTTTTCTGGACATACCTCTCCTGCTGCTTCCACTATACACTCTTTTATGATACTACCATCAGTGAAAGGTTTTCCTTTTTTGGCCAACACATAGGCAACTTTGTAACTGGCTCTAGTTGAAGTTTCATTTTCAGATTTTTTCTTACTGAAAACAGCTTGTTGAGAATGCAGACTGTGCTGAAATGATTCAAACTTTTTAGTGCGTTCTGCTCCTGTGATGTGAGAATAACTTGAGCCATGTTTAGATTCATAGTGCCGACGAATATTGTATTCCTTCAGAACAGCAACACTGTCTCTACATATGAGGCATAAAGCTTTATCATTTGCTATCACAAAAAAGTACTTTATCTTCCATTCGTCATTGAACTGACGGCACTCACTGTCCACTTTTCTTTTCTTTATCTTTTCCATATCTGAAAACATAAGGGTAAAATAAATGAAATAAATTCTACAGGAAAAAAACAGCTTGTATGTGGTGTTAAAAAGCATAGCATATTATTATAAAGTGGTAAATATTATGGCAACAGCTTTCGTTGATAAACTTAATGGTTACCATTTTAACTATTTTAAACATGCAATATTTTTGGCTACAATAGTATTATTGCTATTTTGTATAACTAAGATAAAGGTTTTGTCAAAGTACAGAGAAAAGAATATTGTACAGTGTTTGTGCTCCCTGAAACAGAAGCAGCGAAGCCCCACTCGCCCTCCATCCCCACAATATACAGTTATACACAACTGATTGGTTGTAATGCACAACACATACCTACCAGTACTAGTATCTGTGCGTCACACTATCGAGAGAGAGGAAAACTGACTCGGGCTGAGCGCCACCAGTCAGCAGCCCCAGCTTTGAATAATTCTGCGATGCCATTCGTACGATAATTATTTTTTCAAGGCCACCACACAGGGATTTGTTTGGCGGGCCGGATGAAATTATGTGGCGGGCCGGATGTGGCCCGCGGGCCATAGTTGGAGACCCCTGCCTTAGATCAACACAGACAGACACAATATAACAATGACAAGATCTTGTACTTACAGGTAGGTACCTCTCTTATTCACTCACTCAGGCACATTTATGCAAGAACGCGTAGGTCGGCGACAGGCTTTCCCACGAACCGATTTGACACGGAGGGCACTTGCAGGAGGGCGCGCTATATGTCTAACAGACACACGCACACACACTTGATGGAACTGGCAGTGAGTAAGGGTGGTGACGTCACGTGGTATAGTGAGGAAGGGCGGGGGCAGCTTGGGGCTGCTACACGCTCTGGACAGTGGCAGCTGGCGGCTGCAGGTTACATGTTACCATGCGGTACACTGTGGTAAATTCACTCACAGGTTACTTAGGCAGCGGCACTCCTTAGTTCACTCTAGGTCATTCACAACGATCTCAATTTGTCACCAGGGGTTACCTGATACCAGTCTGTTTCATTCTGGTGATTTGTCAATAGGCTTCTAAACAATATATTCACGATCGCGATTCCGGGCGAGCGTTGGTATATCGAAAAAATGCTGAGTTTAACTTAAAAGTGAGGAATGGACGGTGTTCAGTCTATTGGCTGATAGACAGAATAGGACACGACCACTAGCTACGAACTCCCTCACATGAATACCCTTGCAAGAGAATGCCCGGGGCTCCTCGTGGGGCAAAAACACAAGGGGTTACAATTGACCAATGGCATTTCAGCAAAAGAGCGGGAACCAATCATATTGATCATTTCATGATCAGTAGCAGAGGTGACGTCATGAACACATCACGACTACGTCACAGTTGTTATTCTCCATCGCACCGGTTGAGGCTGACCGAGTTGCGTGGTGACCACCGGCCAGGTCGGACGTTCCTGAGGTATCTCTAATCCTGGCTAGTGTTTACATTGGGTGATTGCTGGTTTGCCCTGCTGGTGGTGGTTTGCCACTGACAGGGTGATGTTTGACTTAGCCAAGGGGTCTTCTCGCCCTCCAGCGAAGAGGACACTGTTGGCTGATCTGGCATTTACGGTGCCGGTGGACGATCCGTTGGTTGGTGTCGCTATGGTGGACGTGCTTCATGTGCAGCTGTCGGACCTGGTAGGCGTCCAGCTGCTTCAGGGTTACCATGCTGTGATCAATTTCGACCTCCAGGCTGCCTTTCAGGCGTTTCTCGTGCGGTGTGAGGGGCGTGTTTACCCTCTCCCTGATACAGTGGTGGGGTCGATGCCGTGCCTGCATCCCCTGCGGTTCCCCTTCCTTCGTTGCCCCAGTTTGGGGGAAGCCTAGTCTCGACTGCTGGGGTCGTGCCCTGTGAGGGTTCGGTGTTGGGCACTTATTGGGATGCCTGGCTGCTTCCGATCCCATGGTGCTCATCTACTGACTAGGTGTCGCGAGTGAAGGAGTTTGTTTATTGGGTGTCGGATAAGATGTCTCAGCCGAGGGCACCGCCTAATGGCTGGGTGTTCCCTGATACGAGGGTGATTTGGGATGCTTACTGCTTGCGCTTTCCGATATACAAGTTTCCGGAGAAACATTAGTTGACGTGTTGCGCACAAAGGTATGCCGTGCGTGGATCTGCTGCCGCTGTGAACTCACCATCCCGCCCAACGGTGCGGCGAGTTTCCCTCTAACGTCCGCCTCTGTTTTCGTCGCCACTCCTCTCTCTAAGGCCCGACACATCTAACACTTTTGACTTTCTTCTCCTCCTCAACGTCAACGCATCTTCCTACATCTGTCCTGGTGCAGTCATCGGGAAGGTAAACCCTTCATGCAAACTGCACCTATTCTCAATAAGAAGATGAGGCCGACCCCAGAGGTCAGATGTGTCACCTCGCTGGCATCCCCTCTCTCTCTCTCTCACGCCTGGCACCCCCTATGTGTACTCTCTGACCCTATGGCATGGATGCTTAACTTCTCTGTATCTACTTCCTGCCTGGACATACAGCGGCCTCAGTATTATAAACGTATTCCTGGTTAAGTGGGCATCCTGGAGATACCCAACATGATAGTTTGCTATACAGGGTTAACAGAGATAGAGCTTGTGCACGAGATCGGTGCACTGTGCACTGCAATGAGCCATTCAAGTCAGCTGTAGGATAATCTTGAGAGACCATCCACACACACCTACACACGATGCAGCAGCTTCCACAGGCGTACCCGTCTCCACGTCAGCAACAGTTGAATCCCAATGAACCTCCGCCGTGATGACGTACACATGAAGCGAGGCCGGCCGCATCAGACACCAACGGGCCAGTTGGGCCAAACTGTTGAACAGGCAGAGTAGGATCAGTCAAATCAGAAGGCACCATCGACAAGGAGGGGTCGCGGGGGACAATCACGGCCTCCGCAACACCTGGCTTGGCACCCCCCAACCTCAAGGGGGGATTGGGGGGTGCCAAGCACCCCAAGCAACACCTGGCCTGGCACCCCCCAACCCCAAGGGGGGATGGGGGGTGCCGGCCACAAGATCCCCTCGCAATCCACACCTAAAACAGGTGTGCGGTTGATCACCATAGATTACCCACAAGTTAAAGCCATAGAACTTGACTTGAAATGGAATATCATGCGTCAAGCACATGCCAAGGGTCCACATATTGGTCCTCAAGCCCGACAGGCGGTCTGAGCAAAGACAAGTTATGCGGTGAGTGAGCACAGTAGTGTACCGAGAGAAGCAGGTGCGAAGGACCTCCTCGGGAAAGTCCAAGGGAACACCATGGATGCTGACAAACGTCGGCACCACACACCGGTCCGACACCTCCACAGTACCAGCAGAGCCCGGGAGCTGGAAAGAATGCCCAGCAAAATCACTCACAAAGCAATGATATGGACCAGGGGCGGAGAACTTGACCACCACACGGCTGTCAGAGATCTTTTCAAGGCTGTAAATAGAGTGCAGGTCCACCCCTAAAACACCCAAAAGCGACACCTCCACCAACGTCCAATCAGCAGTCGCCCTCCGAATCCGCGTCACCACCGACGCCATAACACCAGTCGCCCCCACAGGCTAGCCGGCACCAACAACAGCGACCTGCTCGCACTAAACGTCAGCCAACAACTGAGAGAGTGCCAACGCTGTGGTCACACCCTACAACGAGCAAGCAGGCAATCCATGAGACGTAAATTGGTATGTGAGGAAGAGTTAGTGCCTTGAAAAAATATAACTGGGAATATACCACATTGGTACTAATTCATAAGCAAAATATTGACATTGCGCATTAAGTCATATATGTGCTGTCTTGTGCGAGAACTGGATGAAATTTTTTACCATTTTGGAAAATTTTGACACATAATTCATTATTTTTTCTCCTTCCTATTTATGCTACTATGCTGAGACTTGGACCAGATGAAACTCTTTTCATATAAAACATTTAAAAAAAGTTTGATTGAAATCGAACTAATTTTCATTTAATGCATATTATTATTTTTTTTTTTTTAATTTTACATGCGAACATGCGAATAAATACAATAAAATTAATACAATAAAACAATAAACCAAGAACAAACAATCAGAACATAACAAAAAAATACAAAATCACAAACAAGAAAAACAAATACACTAAATACACCAAATCACCAAATACCGGCCTGAAGGGCCGACAACAAAAACACAACAATGAACATAAACACAACGGAACACAGGAAAAAGAAACAATAATACCGGACAGGTGGGGAACAGAAATACAAGAAATACAACAAAACATCGGTCATGAGAACAAACACAACACCGGCCTGAAGGGCGCACAATAGGTACAACACATTGCAAAACAACCCATAGGTCCAATCACACACCAAACACACAGCACGCACACAGACTACTCAAAATGCTCATACTTATCCGGGCTCTCCGCCGCCGGGAAGCGAACACAATACGCTTCCCAGAGTAACATGATATTAGCCGGAACAGGGCGATCATTAACCGTACGGGGATCAGGCATCGACTCTGGCACACCCACAACAAAAACCCGAGCCCGCGGAACCCAGATGGAAGAAGGGCACCACGGAACAGGATGCACGCGGTCAACAATGTCAAACCGCAAAGGATTCTGAGCATCATGCGCCACGCCGGAGGCCAAGACGAGAGGGAGGGGCTCCTTCCCAGGGCCGGGCAATGGGCAGCGCACTGGGAGCCTCCTCGGCTGCCTCACAGGGCTCCGCGTCAACCGCCGGACAGTGCACCTGCTGGGACCCCCCACGCTTGGCATCCTTCTTCAGCACCAGCTTGAGGCCTCGGCTCGCATCAGAACCCTCACCATCCACGTCCGTAGGAGCAGCCACCTTCCACCGCGGAGAAACTTCTGCAGGAGAAAGAACAGGAGGTAAATCATATGCACAACCATGGTCAACAGCAGGCACATGGACGTCAGCAACCACCAGCAACGTAGAGCACGAAGCATCCGGAACCGCCACATCACCGCCTGAAGCTCCACCGGCGTCGAAGTCCTCCACATCAGCCCAAGCAGTAGAAGAACGCCTGGAACGCTTGGGCACCGGCCTCACATCCTCACAGCCGGAGGCTGACCCAGAACCACGGGCTTCACAAGCCGTGCGAACCGACGCCCGTCGCAGTACGGCAGCAGCTTCAACCACAGGGGGAACCGGGCCGCACACAACAGGATGCTCCGCAGCCCCCCCAGCACTCAGCACAACCGTAACACCAGGCGAGGGCGCAGGCCCCGACGCATCAGCAGGAGACGAGGCAGATGAAGACGACTCGCAGAGACCATCCGGAAGACCCTCGGGAACAACTGGCACAGCGAATTGACCAGCGACAGGAGCCACTGCAACACCCGGAGGAGGGACAGCAACCACCGGGGGCATGTCGGGTGACGCAGGGGGGGCCGCATCAGCAGCGAACGGGACCTGCCCCTCCTCATCTCCGGAATCCACGCCCTGAGGGAGCGGCGGGAAATCCTCTTCCCGGAACAAGTTGACAGGTGCAGCAGGGGCCTCAGAGCACCCGGCAGCCTGATGCCCTAACTGGCCACATCGGAAACAGGTACGGGGCTGCCGGGCATAATACACCCGAACGTAGTAACCCAGCAGCCGGACAGAAGATGGGATATCCGACCGCAGGCGCATACCTAAGGTACGGATGTTCGTCCGCTTCCCAGCATACTTCCCTGAGGAAAGCGTGTTCACCCGCACACTGATGACAGCACCATACCTCCCGAAGAAGCGCCGGAGAAGGTCTTCAGGGAACTCCAGGGGCGCACCGTGCACACTGACATAAGTCAGGGCACCACTGCGGTCCGAGACTGCAACAGAGCCGGCGCCATCCGGCAACGGCAACGAACGCCCTTCGTACCGACGGAGGAAGTCCCGATACTCCTCCTCCCTCACGAACTTGACAATCACCCGGTGGGCCGTAACAAGTTCAACTCCGTAAACGGCCTCCACTGGGACATGAAGCATGTCACACATCACTAGCTCAACGGCTGGATAACCAGCCTTACAAGAGAACTCCAGTCCCACGGAATTCTGACGCAGAACAGGAGGAAGTTGAAGGCCCCCCATGGCAGAACCGCCACGTCAGCTCGCAGCCAGGCAGGCAACAACACTGGGGAGGGCAGAGACGCCCACCACCTGGCGACCAAATGGGCAAACAACCCCAGCAGTCACGGAGCCCGGGACACGTCCTCACTCCACGGCTGCTCAGGGTGCACCTGTGCATATTATTGGACTGATGCCCCCTTAAGGCATAAATTAAGTTGAGAGTCCATTTGGCGATTATTTGCTTCCTTATTACGCGTGTGATTCGAGCCAAGAACGTCAGCAAAACAATTCAAGAAATGGACTAACGTCATCTTGTGTGAGCTGTGTGCAATGTGTTTTTCATTCAAAAACAGGCTGTTGGGCGGCTGGCTTAGGAAACAGTTAGCTTTTGTTGATGAGGATAGCCTGAGGTGTTTTCAGTTCATGGGGGGGTTGGGGGAGCATATGGAGGGTGGGATTCGAACACAGAAAGATAGTGAAGCACCGAACACAGAAAGATAGTGAAGCACCGAACACAGAAAGATAGAGAAGCATCGAACACAGAAAGATAGCGAAGCACCGAACACAGAAAGATAGCGAAGCACTGAACACAGAAAGATGGCGAAGCACTGAACACAGAAAGATAGCGCAGCACCGAGCACAGAAAGATAACGAAGCACTGCTAAAGAAAAGCTCTTCTGTTATCATTATATGAGTCTTGTGAAAAGAGTTTTTCTTTCATTATTAAGGCAGTTTGGCGATTGGATTAACGAGGATTAGGCCATTGTTGATGGGAACGGGCTGTCATAATTAGGCCAATAATTAACAACGTGACGCGCTGCTCCGGCCATGCTAATGACTGAAAAATGCTCTGTTCATGAATACCAGCTAATTACGTTGGACATTTTTCGAGCAAGTATTCGCTCATTTCCTATATTCGACATAGAGCTTTATGATTTATGCAAGTACGGTAAATGAAAAAGATCGGTCCTCATTAACAATGGCAGCATCCTCCTTATCCTAGCCACCAAATCCCCCTGTTTAAAATTTAAATCATTATACTCACGACTCATAACCGTTGACGTTTGAGTTTGTTCACGGAAGTGGGCGTTGATCGTGTGCTCATGTCACTGTTAGAATCCTATGTTCGAAAATACTTCAGCCTCAAACTTCGTATAAAAATAATTTGCAGGCCGCCCTCATAAACGAAGGCCAAATGCACGTTAATCCAGATGCTGAACCCCGGTTTATGAATGATGAACAGTTTACACACGACTCACAGCTGAAAAAGCTCTAATATTTCTCGAACAGTGCTTTACTAATTACCTCTATTCGAATCCCGATGCTGTAAATGCTTCACGCACGTTCTTCAATATACACAATCGCTAATAGAACCTAAACACCTCACCTAACCTTCATCCAGCTGTACATTGAACTTGAATATATAATAATATTAATTTATAGATGAGAACAAATTAATTTTTTTACACACAGTATGTTAAAATTGCTAAATATGTCTTGAGGGATGGCCACCACTTAACAAGCCTAGCCTTAAGAGAGGTTGCGAAATACAAATAATTGCCACTAGAACCTAAACACCTAACCTAACCTACCTATTCACGAAATTTTAATATATAATATTATCACTTTTTACTTAATCAAATAAATAAAGAATTTGCATAAACATTACTTTTAAATTAACGAATGCGTCTTCGGGGTTGGCCACTGTTTACAGGTACATCAGCTGAGGAGTTTTTATTTTTATTTAGTTTTTTATTTTTACATGCGAGCTTGCAATTTAAATACAATAAAAACAAGAAAAGTACAGAGAAACATTACAAAACAAAACAAAACAATAAACCACCGGCCAGAAGGGCCGACAGCACAGGACAACAAATTACAAACACGAGAAATGCAAGAGCATACATCAAAATAGAAAACAATGACAAACAAGCAAGCACAGTAACATTACAAAACAAAACAGTATAAAACAAAACAAACATCAATGTGTATAACATGAAAGATAACAAACATCAAGATGCATAACATGAAACATAACAAGAAGATCCCAATAATCAACAATCAAAACAAAAATAACAAACAAGCACAACATGGAATGCAATAATAAAACACCAGTGCAAGGCACATCACAGAAACCACACATGAATAAGAACACTCACACCAAACCAACCTCCTCGCAACAAACAAAGGGAGAGGCCAAAATATACAATAATAATAAACAAGCAAGCCATGCAATCAAGCAAACAAAACATAGTAACATACACACCAACAAACAAGCACCGGCCTGAAGGACTGAGAACAAAACACATCATAAAGGACATCATAAAATAGAACAAGAAAATCGCACAGCACACAACAAGCCAAAAACAAAAACAAAAAATAATAATAAAAACAAAAATGAAAATAAAAATAAAAATAAAAACAAAAAAAAATAAAAACAAAAAACAACACAGTCTAGCAATGCATAAGTAGAACACACATGGCAAAGTAACAACAGAAAAGCAAATACAGGAATAAAAACACCCTCACCAAAACACCTGCCTCGCAACAAAGAAGGGAGAGGCATGGGCACAGAATACAATAGGGCAAACAAAAGGCCATAGGGGCACACAACACTACAGTAACATAAAATCAGCTGACATATTTGCCCGGGAACAAGACCTAGGGGAATCGCACATTGAACGCCTCCCAAAGCAGCCACCTCCCCCAAGAGGCTTGACCCTCCACCGGGTACGCCATGTCATCCGGAACCCGGCAACAAACACCTGCAAACAGGGAACCCAGATGGTGTTACTCCAGAGGCGAGTAACCACCACCCTACTCCACACACCAGGAACCCGCCCATCATGAAAGTCCTCCGGCCTTTCAGACCGCAGGGACTCGGCAACCACGGCCACCAGAACCTCAATTCGCAACCCCACAGGAGAGAGCCGGACAGAGGGCACCACCACTGGGGCACCAGCGGCCATGGGCACACCACCAGACGACTGCAGGCAATCAGGGCGATGCGCATCCTTTCGTAAAGTCACTACCAGACCACGCCAAGTACCAGCATCCGCACTATCCCTGGCAGCGGAAGCCACCACACCCCACTGTGGAGAGCCCCCCGGCGGGAAAGGAACAGAAGGCACACCCAAGACACGGGCATCAGCACCAGCAGGCACATGAACCTCTGCCACCACCAACCGTGGAGACAACAACGCATCCGGATCCACGCCATCTACACCTGAAGACCCACAGTCACTGAAGTCCCTAACATCGGCCCATGCAGTAGACGAACGCCTGGAATGTTTGGGCTCTGGCCGGATATCGTCAGAGGCGGAAGCGGATCCAGAAACACGAGCACCACTAGCCGGAAGAACCGACGCTCGAAACAGAATGGCAGCAGCCTCCACCACAGGGGGGAACTGGACCACACACAGCAGGAGGCTCCGCAGCCACCCCAGCACCCAGCACAGTAGGGACCCGTGGTGAGGAAGCAGGGCCAGGTTCAGCAGCCGAAGACGAGGGAGCAGACGGCGACGCCTCACAGGGAGTACCAGGAAGGCCCACGGGAACAGCAGGGCCAGAGACAGGACCAGGAGTAACATCCGCCGGCACCGCAACATCCGGAGCAGTGTCTGCGACAACCGGGGGAACATCGGGCGACGCTGGGGGAGCATGGGATGCTCACCTCCTCACCCCCGTAGTCCTCCTCCAGAGGGAGCGGCGGGAAATCCTCTTCACGGAACAAATTCAAGGGAGCAACTTGATCAGCAGTGCACCCGGCAGCCTGATGTCCCAACAAGCCACACCGGAAACAAGTACAGGGTTGCCGGGCATAAAACACCCGCATGTAGTACCCTAACAGCCCGACAGAGAACGGAATATCCGACCTCAGTCGCATCCCGAGGGTACGAATGTTGGTCTTCAAAGCCAAATACTTCCCAGAAGACAGCGAGTTCATCCGCACACTGACGACGGGGCCATACCTCTGGAAGAAACGCCGGAGGAGGGTCTCAGGAAACTCCATGGGGACGCCACTTACATATGTCACAGCACCACTGAGGTCCGAAATGGTCACAGGCCCATTGCCGTCCTACAGCAGAAAAGTACGCTCCTCGTACCTCCGAAGGAAATCACGGTACACCGTCTTACCCACAAACTTTATAATCACACGGCGAGCAGTGACCAGCTCGACACCGTAGACATCCTGGACCGGGACGCTGAGTATGTCACTCAAGACCAAGTCCACAAGACTTAGACTTGGTATCCTGCACAGCCAGTAAACTCCAAACCGATGGAGTTCACCCTCACGACAGCTGGAAGATGGCCGCCCATCGTCAAAGCGCCACACCCACTCCACTAGGAACAGCAGGGAGGGCTCAGCTGAGGAGTGGTTGAATAATTACTAACAGAACCCAAACACTTAACCTTACCTTGGTATGTACTGTACGCAATGATACGTTTGGGTAGTGCGCCCACTGGAAAACTCTGTCGATGTTCCAGCTAACCAAACCTAAATCTTCTCTAGTTATCCCATATATATAAACACCTTCACTATGTGCAATACCGACATTATAATAATAGTTGGCACCATAACTATAATCACTCCTATAATTATCAACAACAACATTTAGATAATTTATAATATCTGCCCGTGCTGCAGATGAGACTCAAATTATGTTAATACTGTATGGTAATATAATTACATAAGTTGAAGTCCTAAGTAGCGATAGACTATTTACAAACAATATGCATCTCTTCAATGGATCTATAGAAGGCACAAGTCTCTGAATTCTGTCGAGCAGCTAGACCTCATAGGTCTACATGGCAAGTCGACGTGTTGTTCACGGGTGTGACCCAAAACCCGTCTTCAGACCATTCCATCCAGCGGTCGACCTCAAAGTCGCATTCATAAATTTTAACATGCTGTTCATTTAGAATACGAATTTTCTCAAATAAAAATATTGATATATATTAGCTTCATGTGTATATTTAGGCACTGGTTAGGTTAGGTTAGGTGTTTAGGTTCTGTTCGCGATTATTTGTATTTGTTGTACGTGGGTGAAGCATTTACAGCGTTGTGGTTCGAACAAAATTCGTTAGCGAAGCATTTTTTCCCGGAAGTGTTCGGACGTCATCAGTTGTGAGTCGTGTGTGTGTAATCCTTCATTCACAAACATTGGGTTTGGTGTGTGCATGGAAAAGATTTTGGCCTTTATTTAAGAGGACGGGCAGTATCGTGACATATTTCTAGCTGGCCAGCCCATACTTGTAAGGCTAAATGTTCGTTAATCCAGTGGCGAAACTTTCTTGTAGGAAAATTCGTTATTTTCAATGTATTTTCATTGCATCTATGTACCTTTAAAAATAATATAAACCCAATATGAATATACACTTAAGATAGAATGCTTGATTCTATGTCTATATGTCTGTGTCCACAGTTGGAAGCAAGGCGTTTAGGGCTAGCCTCCCCCACAGTGGCAGAAGGAAGGTGTGTGGTACAGGTGGAACATAGGCTGGTCGGGTCGCCAAAATCCAAAACGGAACAGCGTGCCAGGGACACATTCAGACCCCTACGACGATTTTTGAAACTGTCTGCTGGCTACGCAGTAGTCCATCCTCATAAACAAAGGCCAAAGTCCATTCCATGCACCCGCGAAATCCCCTGTTTTGAGTGAAAAACGGTTTACACACGACTCACAACTGATGACGTCCGAACACTTTCAGAACAAGTGCTCTGCTGACGACTTTTGTTCGAACTACAACACTCTAAATGCTTCCCCATGTACTACAAATACAATACTCGCCAACAGAACCTAAACACTTAACCCAACTGCGATTAAATATGCTAAAATATAATAATATTAATATATATTTGAGAAAATTCCTGTTTGAACGAACTTGAATGATAAAATTTATGACTGCGTCTTTGGGGTTGACCGCTGGATGGAATGGACGTGGTCTGAGAACGGGTTGCTTGATTTGCCTCAACATACAACATGCAAAATATTAAAGCTAAAAAGAAACAAAAAACCCTAGTAATCCACCTAATGAACTCTACCCAGGCATAGAAAAAATGGATTTCCAGAAACCGCTACTTNAAGAGTGTGGACTCATATACTGTAACTCACAGAGTGCACTCCTGGCATTGAACGCACATAGTAGTAACACCCTGAAATAGTCAATGATATTCGAATAAATGTTTTAGCTGCTAAAGAAACAGATTTGTAATTAATTCCCATGGATTCCATCACATGTTGGCATCTCAAGGCATGACACTGTTCATATGCTGCAAAGACAGCCTGTAGAAAACCAGTCGTAAAATTGATAGGGTGTTTCATTAGCAGGTGACAAAGAGAATACTTAAACATTATATAATGCAAATCTCACCAACCTAACAAATTCACAAAGACCTGAAAGTTGTAGCATTAAGCATTATGATAAATATCGTGTGGAGACATTCACATATGGGACTAATAGAACAAGAACTCGGCAATATGATGCTATAGTGACCAAACACGCCTGGGATACGCTCTAGCACCAGGCTTAGCTGAAAGAGTTCTCCAAAACTCATTTTCGTTATTTCAAGGTGAAGAAAAAAGTTATTACTATAGAATGTATTACACTTATTTAAACAATTTGCAAACGTTTCGAAACTCCAGGTTCATTCTCAACTGAAAAGAAATTACAAAACTCGTTAATTTATACCCATACGGGTCATGTGATAAGACAAGTACAATAAAGGTAAAATCAGGGGGATACATAGGGGATAAATGGGGGACGAATCACTTACAAAGATTAATCGGGGTAGTTGGCCTGTTATGTTGAACATTGTCTTCTGTGTTGGCATCGTTATGTTCTGGTCTTGTCCTTACTCTCATGGTGGTAGAGTAAATAGTTCCGTGATTTGGGTGTTCATGGTAGGTTGTTCTATTCTTATGTGAATTGCTTCAAGAATTTGTAATCTTGCATCTTGGGTTTTGTCTATTATACAGGTATTTTTTTTCAACATTTCTCTTGTTAGGGTGATGTCATGGGCTTGTCTCATGTGATTCCTGGGGCACCGGATTGAAGATGACAGGTCAAACGCCTCGTCAGCTTGGTCGACGTCATACCTATGTACTTAGATTGAAGGTTACATCCTTCGTGGGGCAAGTGTACATGTATACAACGCTTGACTGCTGTAGAGGTTCTCTGTCGGCTTCGGCTGTTTTGATAAGGAGTTCGGAAGTCTTCCTGGCTTTGTAGAATATGATCAGTCTATGTTTTGGTAAGAAGTAATGCTTTTACTCCTTTACGGATTATTTCTTTCATTATTCTTTCCTCTCTTTTATGTTCACTGTGCAGGTTGATTTGTAACAAATTTTATTGGAGGTGTTGTGGTTTCTGTTTTAGGTTCAGGATTATACCATCGGTCCAAGTGTCTTCTTATAACAGCGTTTATTCCGTGTTGCTATATCAGTTGTTCACCAATACCTGTGTTATTCTTTCAAACTCTCTACTCACGTTGCTCCATTCGGAGCAGTAGGTAAGCGCTCGACGAATATAAGCATTGAGAACACTGGCTTTGTATCTTTGGGGCACTCATTTCTACCGTTCAGGCATAATCCTATGTTGGTAGGCTTAGTATATACGTTGGTGCTTAAGAGGTTCCTGTTTTTGTTATTAGTACATCCAAGAATGGCAGACTGTTATTTTCATTATTTTCATGTGTAAATCGGAGCACTGACTCTCTCTCTCTCTAGATGTTTTTTTAGATCAATTAGTTCATCTGAGTCTTTACTATGACGAATATGTCATCTACATAACGGTAATATACAGTTGGTTTTTGTCTGCTACTGAAGACTCTGTCTTCGATGGTTCCCATATAAAAATTAGGAAATAATACCCCTAAGGGGGAGCCTATTGCTACTCCGTCTATTTGTAGATATATCTCTCCTTGTGGATTGGTGAAAGGGGCTTCCTTTGTACATGCTTCGAGAAGACTCTTCAAGTGTGGCTCGGGTATGTCTAATTTGGGGGTGCTCTCGTCTCTGTATACTCTGTCCAGTATCATTCCTATGGTTGTGTCGACTGGGACGTTGGTAAATAGGGATTCGACGTCCAGGGAAGCAATGATTCCATCGGCCTGAGTAGTTTTGATTAATTCTAGGAATTCTGCTGATGATTGTACACTATAGTTGCTTGGAGTGTATGGAGTTAGGAGTTCGTTAAGTCTTTTTGCCAGGTGATAGGTTGGAGTTGGTATTTGGCTGATTATTGGGCGTAGTGGGTTACCTGGTTTGTGTCTCTTAACATTGTCATAGGCATATCCTAAGCCATAGTCGCCTTGGAGTTTAGTGAAATGCACACTACCTTTCTTTGCATTGATTGCAGAAATTGTTTTGTTCACTTTCCGTTTAAGGTCTTCCACAGGGTTCCTCGTGATTCGATGAAATTTGGAGTCATCACTAAGGATATCGCTAATTTTGTTCTTGTATTTTTGGGTAGGAATCAATACATATGCTGCTGTCTTGTCGACTTTTCTTATTGTTACGTCTTTCAGATTTTTTAGTTGTTTTGCTGCTTCTTTGAGTCGTGGGGTTAAGATTGTAGATGAATATGTTCCTCGTTTTTCCCCGCTTCTGCTTCTGCTTCTGCTAAATTGTAACACAGTTTTCTGTTGACGTTTCTACAATCCATTCTCTTTTTTTCTTTTCAAAGATTTTTCTAAGTATACACTATTGAATATAATGTTGATTTTGGAAGGACAATTATTATTGTGGAGGTGGTCGCCACGTGGTATAACAATGGCGTGACGTAATACGAACCGTAATAGTTCACCTTGAGCTGAAGTCGTCGGGAAAGGCAGGTGAAGTAAGTCTAGGCTCTTAGGATGGATAGGGTAGAGGGAGTCAAAGCCGCTTCAGTAATCCTAGTAGCACTTATCCTAAGTGCAGGTGGTGCCGAATGGGCGTCGTCCGCGTTGGGTTCCGTGCAGTTCATATCTGTGCTCCCTCTCTCGACCTGCACAGGGCTGCTGCGCGGGAAGGCTGTGCGCGGTCGCCGGCCACCAATCAGGACACAGTCCTTCCTACACTATGAAATGTCTCCTTTGGCGGCCACTTTGAATGTGGTTCCCTCCACACTCCTCCCGTCCCTATAGAACAATGGGTATACTAGAGGGAAAATGTTTCACTATATATAACATGTCTTTTTGGAAAAAGTCTTCACCGGCTCCACACTAGGGGGTGGAGTTGCAAACAAAGCCACAAAGAAGAACATTTCTGGTTTCACAAATGGGTCCTATTACAATTATTACCGTATTGTCTTTGTACACTGTTACAATTATCACCCGTATTGTCTTTGTACACTGTTACAATTATTACCCGTATTGTCTTTGTACACTGTTACAGTTATTACCCGTATTGTCTTTGTACACTGTTACAGTTATTACCCGTATTGTCTTTGTACACTGATACAATTATTACCCGTATTGTCTTTGTACACTGTTACAGTTATTACCCGTATTGTCTTTGTACACTGATACAATTATTACCCGTATTGTCTTTGTACACTGTTACAGTTATTACCCGTATTGTCTTTGTACACTGATACAATTATTACCCGTATTGTCTTTGTACACTGTTACAGTTATTACCCGTATTGTCTTTGTACACTGTTACAGTTATTACCCGTATTGTCTTTGTACACTGTTACAGTTATTACCCGTATTGTCTTTGTACACTGTTACAGTTATTACCCGTATTGTCTTTGCAATATACACGAATTATTTCAACACTGCATACAGTGCACTTCTTTTTTTCTTTTCTTTTTCCTTTTGCCATTATGGCTCATACCGAGGACATGCATACTCTGGTTTAGACATAAGAACATAAGAACAAAGGCAACTGCAGAAGGCATATTGGCCCATACGAGGCAGCTCCTATCTATAAGCACCCAATCCCACTCATATACATGTCCAACCCGCACTTGAAACAATCGAGGGACCCCACCTCCACCACATTATGCGGTAATTGGTTCCACAAATCAACAACCCTGTTACCAAACCAATATTTACCCAAGTCTTTCCTAAATCTAAATTTATCCAATTTATACCCATTGTTTCGTGTTCTGTCTTTTGTTGATACTTTTAATACTCTATTTATATCCCCTTTGTTGTGTCCAATCTTCCACTTGTAAACCTCTATCATGTCACGCCTAACTCTTCGCCTTTTCAGTGAATGTAACTTAAGCTTTGTTAATCTTTCTTTATATGAAAGATTTCTAATTTGGCGAATTAACTTAGTTATCCTATGCTGGACACGTTCAAGTGAATTTATATCCATTCTACAGTACGGCGAACAAAACTGAACTGCATAATCTAAATGGGGCCTAACCAGAGCAAGATATAGCTGAAGAACCACACCAGGTGTCTTGTTACTAACGCTTCGATTAATAAATCCCAGTGTCCTATTTGCCTTATTACGAACATTCATGCATTGATCCTTTTGTTTTAAATTCTTACTAATCATAACTCCCAGATTTCCCGGATTTCGCAATCCGACTTCGCAATCTCAACACCATCTAGCTCGTATCTTATAACTCTATCATCATTACCTAGCCTCAGAACTTTACATTTATCAGCATTAAACTGCATCTGCCAATCTTTTGACCATTTCAAAACCCTATTTAGATCAACTTGAAGTGATAGTGAGTCTTCTTCCATGTTAATTTCCCTACCGATTTTTGTATCATCTGCAAATTTGCAGATGTTGCTACTCAAACCTGAATCTAAATCATTTATATATATTATAAACAACGGAGGTCCCAGGACAGAGCGTTGAGGCACTCCACTAACAACATTATCCCACTCTGACTTAACCCCATTTATACTAACTCTCTGTGTCCTTTGGAATAGCCATCCCCTAATCCAACCTAATATAGCACCCCCAATACCATGAGCCTCTATTTTTTCAATCAGTCTTTCATGTGGCACTGTATCAAAAGCTTTGCTAAAGTCAAGGTACACAACATCACAATCTTTACCACTATCAACTGCCTCAACTAAGCTGGAATGAAAAGATAGCAAATTTGTTAAACATGAACGGCCATTTAAAAAAAAACATGTTGTGACTCATTTATTAATTTATGTTTTTCAAGATGAAGACGAATTGTATTTGCAATTATCGATTCAAGTAGCTTTCCCACAATAAACGTTATGCTAATTGGCCGATAGTTTGACGCAAGTGATCTATCTCCTTTCTTAAAAATTGGTACAACATTAACTACCTTCCATGACTCTGGCACTCTACCTAACTTTATTGATTTATTTAGACCGTACACTCGCCAGAGTCACTCCCACACAGAACCCATGGAACCACTCCGTGCACATATCACATTGTACCATAAATTTTCCATCATATGGTGGCCGACACACACAGTAAAGGTCCTTGTATGGCACTCCCACTGGGTCCTGAACCTGTGACATATGACGTTTAAACTTCTCAATCCAACGGGGCATGTATGGTCCTTGCACTTGTTTAGTTTATTGTGATTCCTGTGATATTGTCATTCTGGAGCTAGACCCTGAAGATGAGAACTTGTGGATGATGACGCTTGGGCCCTTCCACTGCGGTGAGAGCTTCCGGCACTGCCCCTTCACCTGTACCGTATCTAGCAGGTAAACCAGGTCACCTCTTTCATAGACCTGTAGCTGTGCCCGTAGATCATAATCTCTCTTCATTCGTTCCCGATTTGTAGATACAGACTTCCGTGCCAATCCATGCGCCTTCTCAATCTCCCTCTGCAAATTCGTTAAGTAAGGTACTGCATCTGATTGAAGTTGCACCTCCCGGGGTACATTAAATCTATGGGCTGGTTGGTTTCCCGACCGAGCATTAACTTGTTGGGAGTGAAGCCGGTCTGTTGGTTCACACTAGATCTGATGGCCCCTGCTATGTGCTGAATATAGGTATCCCAGCTGTCATGTTGGGAACTGGCATAACACCGCAATGCATCCATGATGGTTCTGTTATACCTTTCCACCTGCCCATTCGCCGACGGCCTGCAGGTGGTAGTACGGGCCTTGTCAATGTGCATCAATTCACAGAGTTTAGTAAACAAGTCACTTTAAAAATTCCTGCCATGGTCCGTGAAGATCTCAAACAGATACCCAAACCAGGTAAAGAACCCATCGAGTGCTGCTCTAGCGGTGTCCTCTGCAGTCTGGGTCGGTTGTGGCACACACTCAATCCATTTAGTGAACCGATCCACCATCACCAGGAGATATTCGTTGCCTCTCTGAGTCTTAGGCAATGGTCCCAAAATGTCCAAGTGTAGCCTTTGCATTGGTGCATCCGCATGGTACTTAAGCAGCTCGTGCCTGCTGGTCTTGGATGCTTTTTTGTTCACACTACAGTGGCGGCATGATGCCACATTGTTTGCAACATCCGTTGATAACCCATATCAGAAGTACCTTGATCTGACCCGCTCCATTGTGCGATTTCGGCCCTGGTGGCCTATATCAAGTATATCATGGCATAGATTCAGTACCTCCTGCCTCAGGCTGGTGGTTATATACAAGAGCTTCTGGGCGCTGCCCCCTGATCTACTTTGTGTCACCACCAGAGCCCATTTTCCATGAGAAAGGCCTCTTTGTTTAACCAGTAGTATTTTGTAGCGGGACTGGTTCTGAACAGATCACCTTCTGGTGGCTGACGGCCAGCAGAAGGCCAGCGGCCAGCAGACCCATTCTCTTACCATTCTCATGTCCGGGTCTCTCTCCGTCTGTTCCTGTAACTCGAGTAAATGCAATCCTAATCTGTCTGCCGTCGTTCTGGTGATGATCTTAACGCTCACTGCTTCTGGGGCAATTGCATCTTCCTTCTTATCCAATGTCTCTGCTGGCTCCCTTCGGCCATCCTCACCAGGATCCCATGAGAAGACAGCTAAGTTGGAATCCTCCACCACCAGTCTTGAATAGGGGCTATAGTGCTCACTTGTCTAATCGTCCCCCGGATCTGAACATTACATGCACATCTGAACGACCCCATAGCCAGTGGGACAACGTCATCTACCGTCTCCTGGAAGATCGCCCAGTTCTTATGTGCCCTGCGACAATATGGACATCCTCCACACGGCAGGTCCTGCACTGGAACGTCCTGGCGAAAGTGGGAACATGCTTGTTGGGCGCCTCCCTCCCAGGATAAAGAGTCAGCATTGTTGTGTTTTTTCTTGCTCTATGTTGGATTTTTAAATCAAATTGGCTCAGCTCTTCCAGCCAATGCGCTAATTGGCCCTGGGGGTTCTTAAACCTAATCAGCTAGACTAAACTGCCGTGGTCAGTGTGAATGATAAAAGGTCGCCCCAAGAGATAGTGCCGAAAAAGCCTGGTAAACCTGACTACTGCTAATAACTCTTTCCTAGTGGTGCAATATCTTCTCTGTTCTGGAGTCAATGCAAAGCTGGCATAAGCAATTACCTTTTCTTGCTTTTCTTGAACCTGTAGCAGCTCCACTCCTATCGCTCAGTCGGAGGCATCGGTGTCCAGGATGAAGGAGTCATGTCCATTCGGTAATCCCAGCACTGGATCTGTAGTTACGGCCGTTTTGATAGCTGCAAAGTCCTCCTGATACTTGTCTCCCCATTCAAATCCGTTTCCACCGATCAGTGTGTACAGGGGTGCGGATAACTCTGCGAATCCCTTTATGAAGGCCCGATGGTAGTTGGCCAGTCCCAGGAATCTTTCCTCATCTTTTGATGACCCAGGTGTCTGCCATTTCACCACTGTGTCTATCACCTCTTTTCCCAGTTCTAGTCCCGCCCTGCTAACCATCCTGCCCAGGAACTCAACCCTCTTCTTTAAGAGGGCACATTTTTGTGGTTTCAGGCGTAAACCATAGGTTCTAAATCTCTCAAATACTTGCGCTAGGTTGGAGAGGTGGCTTTGGAATGAGTCACCCAGCACTAGGATGTCATCCAAGAAAGCTAGCACAGTTTCCCAATTTAGCTCCTGCAACACCAAATTCATAACCCTGGCGTAGGTAGCTGGAGCATTACAGAGAGACCAAAGGCCATTTTCTTAAATTCGAACAGTCCGTACTTTGTGATGAATGCTGTCTTCTTTCGATCTTCTTCTCCTATGTTGATCTGATAATAGGCTGAGTTGGCATCTAGCTTGCTGTACCATTCATTTCCCGCCAAATGTGTCTGGGCACTCATCGACTAGGGGGAGTGGGTTCACGTCCTTTATGGTGCGAGGGTTCAGTCCCCGATAGTTTACATACCACCAAACTGACGCATCCCTTTTTCTTACCAGAACTGGTGCCGATGCCCACTCAGATACTGACGGTTGGATGATGCCTGCGCCGAGCATGCGCTGAAGGTGTCCTTTCTCCTCCTGAGCAAAGCATGCAGGTGTTCATCGTATTTTTTGCTTCACGGGTCTTGCATTACCTGTGTCGATGTGGTGAGATACCTCCTTGAACGATCCCAGGTCAAATTCACTTGCAGCAAAAATTGTCCTGAAAGTTAAATAACAGGTGGGTCAGTTGGCTCGCCTGTTCTGCTGTCAATGTTTCTTCGATGTCCTGTACCATGGTCATCATATGGTTAGGTAGTTTGAATTGAGTTCACTTGGTACCTTCCCCACTGCTCTTGCTGCCACCGCTGGGCACGGCCCCAGTAGAATTTCCCATACTGCCTCTGCATTGGCCACATGCATCTGCCTCTTTAATGTGATATTCTGCCCTGTTACATTGAGTACACATACCTTCAGGGTTCCTCCCTTCTGATGGAGCGTGCGTACCTCTGGCACCCGCCCATCCAAGGGCTCCACTATACACTGGGGCATACTTTTGTCCAATTCACATTTGACCTTGGCCACTGAATGTGGTGGGATAACCATATACTGGGACACCGCTACTTTAGCGATGCACGGGTCTAGGTTAGGGTTAGGCTCCTCTTTCTTCCCTAACTGCATGGGGATCACCTGTCCCTGTAATATCATTTGAGACTTATCCAGGACTATTCTGGCACCGTATCTCTTCATGAAATCAAGCCCTAGCAACATGTTATCTGCAATGGGCGCCACATACACTCCCACAGTGTATTCCCGTCCCGCAACAAACAAGGGGATGGGGCCCACCAGTGTTCCCGCAAGGTGCATACATTTCCCTGCCGTGCTTAAGGTTATGTGTTTTATCACCTGGGTTGGTGGGCTCAGCTGTTGATGGATCTCCTGGGAGATAATGGTGACCTCGGCCGCTGTATCCACTATCGCCTCGACCTTCACATCCCCGATCCGGACTGGAATCCAAAACATAGAGACGGATCTGAGCTGTCTGATGGTTATTTGATCTCTTCCCCTGTCCTGCCCTTCCGTGTCCGACGTCCCCTGGTCCGCCCCTATCTTGTTCTCCCCAGGAGGGACCCCATCCGCTAACCGAGTGAGCCTAGCCTCCTGGCCTAATTCGTTCTCATCCGAGTCTTGAGTCATCCCGGCCTACTATGCTGATAAAATCCGCGACGTCCTCCTTGCTTACCGACAATGCCTGGTGGGTCTGGTCGTGTTCTGAGCCGTCGCCCATTGAAGGCAGATGTGCTGTAGCTGCCGATTCGTACGTGTGCTGACCCGGTTCTGCATCGCACTTCAACGCACTTTCTAGGCCTGTTGTACACTGGGTCGGATTTAGGCCGAATGAGCCGACCCGGTAGCACTTAAAGACTCTTTCTGGTCCTCAAATGAATCGTGCAGCATGCTGCCTGGGGGGTTACTGTGCTGGCGGATTTCTTCCCCGTCACTTCCGGGTTCCGGACAATCCAGAACCACATGGCCCTCTTTCCTACATCTGAAGCACTGCATTGGTCACCTGGAGGATGGGGTACGGCGATTATGCGGCGATAGGATGGCCGTCATGAGACGCCTCAACCCCTCACACACCTGGTCCAATCTCCCGTTGATCTCTGAGATACCTGCTACCAAGGTGTCCAACTTCGCCTCCATGCCCATGGAAGATAAAGGACACGAACCCACACTGAGTGGGTTCGTGTCGGCGAGTGCTGATTCCACGGCCTGAGGGGCTGGTAGCCAGTGAGGTGCCCGGGGAGCTGGGAAGAGCGAGTGTCGAGCGCCGAGAAGCGTCCTTACCCCTGGGTGGCTGCTCATACCGGGAGTACCTACCCACTGCATTCACTCTTACTGCTGGCCCCTGGGACAAGTGGTGATGGGAGTCGTATCTGTTTGAACCTGCAGAGCTGTGGATCGCTACGGCATTGTGCTGAAAAGTTTGGGCCCGGTCAATAGCCTCCTCCATTGACGAATTCCTTGTGTTGGCAATGTATTCAGCCAGAATCTTGTCCTGTAATCTCTGGCCAAATCTCATTGCTGCGATTTGTTCCACTTCCCACTGTGGCACGTGTTTGTAGGCTCGATGTGCCAAGTGGTGGGCCCTATCTGCCCAATCAGCAATACCCTCCTCGGGTTACTGCTGAGCCTTGTTAAACTTCATCATGGCTACATCCAGAACTTCCCTATCTCCAAAGCGCTTCATCATCTTATGCATCATGCGATTATAATCGATTGATGGTTCTCTGTCCAGTAAGCGATTGTAAAAATCACTCGCCTTACCCATGAGGCACCACCCCAACTGTGTCAATAACGTAGGCCCGCTCCAGTCCTTTTCCGAGGTGTAAGATGTGAAATGGCGGTAGAAGGTGGCCCAATCTGACTTCCCGTCATAATCCAATGCCCGAGGTGGTGTGCGGAAGGTCTCTTTCTGTTGGCGATAACCTGCCAGCCTGCTGCAGGATAGGGAAGCATCTGAATCGCAAGTCCGAGAGCTGTTTGACGAGTGTCGAGCTGGTCGTCTCCTTGATCGATCCGATCGATGGTGGTGGGCACTCCCTTGCCGAGCACCTTGCGGGCCGTTAGCCCTGGAGTAGGCCGGTGACTGCGGCCGGCGTCTAGGCCGTCTGCTGCTGGCAGCATCCTCAGAGGGATGGCGGGCACTCGTTTCGCTGGACGAAGATGATGAACGACTTCCTTCCCGCGGACCTGAGGGATCGGGACCCTGTAGTGACGGGTCCACCTCAAATGATATAGCAGCCAACAAATCGGGTGTGGTCCTAAGGCAGTTGATAGCATAAATAGTCTCCTCCATAATCACGCGGCTACGCTGAAACTTGATAATTCGAGCGGCCAATGTATCATCTACACCAGGTAGCAGCATCAGCTCAGCAGCCGAAGCAGAGTTTATCTTGATTGGTGTCATTGTGGTGACGTTGAAAGCTAAAGCTCAAATATATCGTGCTGAATGTGTGCCCACAGGTAGGTTACAGCCCAGAGGAACCTGTACACTAAGTCAGATAACGGGGCAGGCCTGGTAATAAGCCTTAGATCTGGGGCCAGACACCTCACATATGTATTGCACCATACAAAAAAAATACAAAAAATAAACACCAATGGCCAAAATTAATGTTCAAAAATCCAATGTTCAGAAATAAGAATAAATGTTCCACAAAGAAAAATAAGCACTGCACAGTCAATAATGTAAATAATGGAAGCAGGTGGATCTTAAGCAAAATAAACACTGCACACTTAATTGGGACTTCAATCACTTGAGGCTTAGACACAAAAAATTGGGCACTTACTGCACCTGCTGAACTGGAAAATCTTAAGATATAGCAGTCACTTCGAGGAACTTTAACTAGCAATGTGCCTAATTTTCATAAGCATTGGGCTGAGGGTTTTCAAAAGCACTTCTTTCAGGTGAACGTGGGGGAACTTCGTGGTACAGTGCAGGGCTGATCACCATCCACCTTAAATCTCGTAGGAACACAAACTCACTGGCTTTCTTGATGTATGTCTCCCTGGAGGCATCCCTCTTTAGAAAGATTATAACAGGTTACGTCTAGCTAACAGTAGAAACGATAAAGTAACAGACCTGTAGCAAACGCCCTGCAGAGCTGGAGCCAGCGTCGCTGTAGTAAACACATTGGAGACGGATGCGCTCAGGAATGATAGCCTTAAATCCTCCGTGAGTGGATTCGTAAACAATAACAAGTGTCGGATATGCTAAGGAACGGTGGCACGTAATCTTTGTGATTGGTACTTGCCTCCCCTTGGTTCAAAAAAACTTGGAAACCGCAGGAATCGGTGATTGGAGAACAAGAAAATAAAATGCAAAAATTCAGGGGAAATAATCCGTATAAAACACTGGTAACTGGAAGTAATGGAGAATCTTGGGGAATTACACGAGATGTTGAATAAAGCATATACACAAAAAACAGGAACTGAAATATCTTGTGCACCGCTATTGAACAACAAGCCGGAGAACATCTATGGCGCAACCAAAGCACAGTAAATCGAGACTGGAAGCGTTGAACACTAAGACATATTGACTGAAGTCGACAGAACGATGATGTAGATATCTAAGCGAGGTCCTCTTGATCATCGCGTGGAAACGGTTACTCACTGCGCCAATGTGGAGGTGGTTGCCACGTGGTATAACAATGGAGTGACGTAATACGAAACGTAATAGTTCACCTTGAGCTGAAGTCGTCGGGAAAGGCAGGTGAAGTAAGTCTAGGCTCTTAGGATGGATAGGGTAGAGGGAGTCAAAGCCGCTTCAGTAATCCAAGTAGCACTTATCCTAAGTGCAGGTGGTGCCGGATAGGTGTCGTCCGCGTTGGGTTCCGTGCAGTTCATATCTGTGCTCCCTCTCTCGACCTGAACAGGGCTGCTACGCGGGAAGGCTGTGCGCGGTCGCCGTCGACAAATCAGGGCATACTCCTGCCTACACTATGAAATGTCTCCTTTGGCGGACACGTTGAATGTGGTTCCCTCCACACTGTATATAATAACTAATAGTGCTTATTATAATTATAAAACTCATACCCATCCTGTGGGCAGTAGTGGACCCAATATACCCATCCTGCGGGCGGTAATGGACCCGATACCAATCCTGTGGGGTCAATTGGACTCCATACCCTTCCTGTGGGTGGTAGTGGACCCCATACCCATCCTGTGGGTGGTAGTGACCCCATAGTAATCTGTAGGCAGTATTGGAGCCCATACCTATCCTGTGGGCGGTAGTGCATCCCATACCAATTCTGTGGGCGGATGTGGACCCCATATGAATCCTGTGCGTGGTAGTGGACCCCATACCCATCCTGTAGGTAGTAGTGGCCCCCCCATACCCAACCTGTGAGTGGTTGTCGACCCAATACCCATCCTGTGGGCGGTAGTGGACCCCATTCTCATTTTTGTGGGCGGTAGTAGTGTGGCGGCAGTGGCCTAGGGGTTATAGCCGACCATCCACGTGGTAATCAACATACACAGAACTGGGTAGAAAACGATAGAACGAAGTCCAATCAGATTTACCATCATAATCGATTTCTCGAGGTGGTGGACGGAACGAATTACTCCTTAGGCCATGACTGATCAACCGTCGAGGAGACGTGGAGTCATCTGAATCAGAATCTTAAGAGCTAGCTGACAACCTTCGAACTGAACGACGAGTGGAATAAGACGAACCCTTAGTTGATAGTGCGTGTGTGTCTAAACTTGACAATTTTGTCGGCCAGTGTGTATGACACTCCAGGTAATGTTATTAGGTCAGTTACAGACGCCAAGTTAATGCGTATGCGGGGCATCTTGCAGTAATGAAAACCCGAAACTCAGAAATATTCTTTTGCAAAATGTAGGTTCACAGCCAAATTAACCACCAATGAATAAAAATAAGACACGCCAGGGAATTGGCCTTAATTCTAGGAATAGTCAAGAATAGTATTCTGCTTCCAAGCCTGTTACTAATGGAAGCAGGTGCCGCTTAGGAATTATCCAGTATGTTTGAGGTAACCAAAAATTGGAGAAAAAACAGGGTGGCCCCAGTACCTAGGATTACCTGACCCCAATGTTACTCCCTCCCAAAAAAATTCAAAAACTTAGACTACACTTGGTATGGTCGTGAACACTCAATAGGACTGGATAATCGTAAGTTTGTACACTTGATCATGTACTTAAATCTAGGATCATGCACTTAAATCTAGAATCATGCACTTAAATCTAGGGTCATGCATTTAAATTTAGGGTGTAAACATATATTGCACTCCTACAAGCATATGCTAGGTAAGAACCCTATCACTTATTTCTAAGTATTTTCACTGGTCACTTGTAGGAATATCATATGCAGTTATGTTCAACCTAAAAAGTGGACATTCCCAAACCACAATGTTTCAATATTTCAGTTGTATATTCCACAGTATCACTAACTTAACTCTAATATATATCAGTATATTTCACCGAAGTGTTTCAAGTAAATGTACCTAGTTTCACTTAAAACTTAGTTTATGCACTTATATCTATATTTATCAATGAATATATAGTTCAAAGTTCATGCACCTATTAAATAAACAACACAAGTATTTCAGATGAATGGATAAACTCAATGTTGCACCCAGTGTAAAATATGGTTTTCTCTACACAGTTTTAAGTATATCAGCACTAGTTTTCTTGACACATATGTCTCCCTGGAGTCATATATATAAGGAAAGTTCGTGCAGCCAATGTATAATACAGCCCAGTGAGATGCAACAAACACTTTTGTATAGCTGAAGCTACTGGGTCCTCCAAGACCGTGAGTAAACAATAACACTAAGTCCGGATACGCTCGTGAACGGAGGGGCTGAATCCGTGAGTTGGTAACTTTCTCTTCACTTCTATTATAAAGCAACAACAATTGTCGAAAACTTTGAATTCTGATGTAGAATATCGAGAAAAATAGCAAATGCAAAGAAAACTGAGCGTACAACCTTAGTGGTAGGTGGGAACGCCAACTGGTGGGGGAGAACGCCAACTGGTGGGGGAGGACGCCAACTGGTGGGGGAGGACGCCAACTGGTGGGTGAGGACGCCAACTGGTGGAGGAGACGCCAACAGGTGGGGCGGGCCGGCAGCATGTAGGAACAAGTATGGTGGCGGCTTGGCTAGGTGATGGCGTCGCCTTGAGAACAATGAATATTCACCAAAATTCACAAAAAATAGAGAAAATTGCCAAAAATGGAGAAAATTGATACTGCAAAGAGGGCAAAAAATCTGGGAAATGAATCTAGCATCGAGAAACTTGCTGGGTGAATTGGGGTTGTAGAACACTCTTGATTCAGGACCCGGGATATGACAAAGTATATAAAATCACAGGGAAATGCAAAAAATGGGGAATAAAGCACAGATACTAGAATCAGGAACCACAATGTCCCAGACAACGCAGCTGAAAAGCATAAATCAAGTCCTAGCAAACTGGAGAACATCTAAGGTGCAACCGACGACAGTAAATCTTACTGTGATGTTGAACACGAAGTCTCAATCAAATTCAGCAGGATGTTGTTGTTTTGAAGATTCGCTACCTGGAACAAAAAGTTCCATGTAGCACGGGCTATGGTGAGCCTGTAGTTCAGCAGGATAATGATGCGTACAGCATGGCGAGGTTCTCTTGATCATCGTGTAGGCAGATTACTCACTGCGCCAGTGTGGAGGCGGTGGCCTAGGGGTTATGGCCGACAACCACGTGGTAATCAACATACACAGAAATGGGTAGAAAACGGGGAAAACAGTTGCTCATCTTAAGCTGGAGTGTTCTTTGGGCGGGCTGAAGCAATACGACGGCTTCTAGGGGGCGAGGATGGGCGAGGTCCAATGGTAGCTGGCCAAAAACGTGTTGCTGGATAACCACAGTCCAGAGGGCGTCACTAACAGGTCCAGGTGCGGTTCTCGTCTCTGCCCTCTCTCTCCTCCTGGCATGCGCGAGGGTGGTGCGCAGACACACGGCGTAGGATTGTTGTCCACCAATCAGGAGCACCTAGCATAAGAGATATACCCTCTGGCGGGCACTTTGAATGTGGTTTTCTCCACAGTAGCATATACCCATCCAGTGGATGGACGTTTCCCCCATACCCAACCTGTGGGCAGTTGTGGACCCCATACGCATCCTGTGGGCGGTAGTGGACCCCATACCCATCCTGTGGATGATAGTGGTCCCCCCAAACCCATCCTGTGGGCGGTACTTGACCCCATAAGCATCCTGTGGGCGGTACTTGACCCCACAAGCATGCTGTGGGCGGTAATGGACCCATGCTCATTCCATGCGCGGTACTGGACCCTATACTCATCCTGTATGCAGCAGTAAACCCCATACGAGTCCTATTGGTGGTAGTTAACCCCACACCCATCCTGTGGGCGGTAGTAGACGATATACTCATCTTGTCAGTGGTAGTTAACCATATACTTATCATGTGAGAGGCAGTGTATGCCATACCCTACATGTGGACGGTAGTGAACCCAATACCCACCCTGTGGGCGGTAGTGGACCCTATTCGCATCCTATGGGTGGTAATTAGCCCCACACCCACCCTGTGGGCGGTGATAGACGATATACTCATCCTGTCAGCAGTAGTTAACCATAAACATCCCGTGGGAGATACTGGACCCTATATTCATTCTGTGGGTAGCAATGGAGGCCATACCCATCCTGTAGGCTAGAGTGGACACAATTTTCATCCTGTGGGTGATTGTGGACCCCATACCTATCCTGTGGGTGGTATAATGGACGCCACACACATCCTGTGGGCGGAAGTAGGACATATACCCATCCAGTGGGCAGTAATGGACCCCATATCATCCTGAAGATGTTTGTGGTCCTCAAACCCATCCTGTCGGCAGTAGTGGACCAAATACCCATCCTGCAGGCGGTAGTGGACGTCATACTCATCCTGTGGGTGGTAGTGGACCATAAACGCATCCAGTAGCCGGTAATGGACCCGATACCCATCCTGGGATGATAGTAGTCACCATACCCATCCTATGGGCAGTTGTGGGCCCAAACCCATCTTACAAGTGGTATGGACCCCTTTCCACCTAACAGGCTGTGTTGGACCCTATACCCATCCTACATCATCGTTGACCCAAAATCAACAACAACAACATTCCCATCCTACAGTTGTAGTTGACACGATTCAATCCTGTTTGCAGTAGTTTACCCCATAGACATTCTAACGTAACATCGTTTTGTGTTGACGTTCCTACAACACATTCTTTAAAGATTTTTAAAGTACAAACTAGTGTATATAATGTTGATTGGTGAAGCACTCTTATTCTATGTAATAATTTATAGTGCTTATTATAATTTACTGAGAACAGCTAATATTTCTCAAAACAAAACTGCGAGCCTTCACTAGGATGTAGCTGATCCGTAATATTCGAAGAGCATGGACAAGAGTAGGTAAATTTTGCAATACATGTGGGACTGGCAATTCAATTTCTTTCTTTATTATGCACCCCATACCCATCCCGTGGGCGGTGGTTTAAAAGATTGCAGAGGCACATAACCGTTCAGGAACTGAACCCTCTAGTTCGTTTAGCTAAGCAAATAACAATCTTTTGACGCTAGTTACAAAATTGTTAATGTTATATATACATGTACACATACTGTCGGGGTGTCACGGTTCTTGTTAGTGAAGGGTTAAAGCAACGGTAGACTGGATCTCCTCTCCAGGTGGTTGCTCCGACAATAACCCTTACTCACCGTCGTTCTACGGGTCTTCCCTCGATCCTCTAGGCTCCACTGCATGCCCCGGAGAGTACCCAGTCGATCTCGCAACCGGCCTTAAGTTGCAAGATGAGTGGAGGCACAGATCGTTCCCTCAATCTGTGGCCCGCCCCGACACAGAACTCTTACACAGCCTTCAAGGTCGCCAACTGGTGTTTTTAGGTGTCCAGTAACACTGCAGTGGTGAGGTGTAATTGTGGTAATTGTGGTAAGAGCAATTTCAAATAGTATGATATCAGGCAGGTCACTCTGTCTTACTTCCTTACACGGTCACAAGATCAATGGAGGGGATGATATCAAACACCAAAGAGTTTTGGTATTTTACTTAAAAGACAACGATAAATATATATGCATCAATGTATCAGGAACAATGTATGACAACTGCTCAATCCGTAGCAGAATAATCTGGAGCGCACCGATATGGCAACATCCGGCAGCCCCTGCGTCACCTGTCAGATATCAGCTGACCGGGCCCTCGCGACCGTGAGAAAAGATTAGTACTTGTTTTCTAATTCTATCACGATCCCCGTTTATTTAACTTTTCGCAAAACACTGAATTTATCATTCACATGGCATACTTATGATTTCACTGGTTGCGATACACCACTTCACTGGTCTCACCATTAATATCTTATTCACAATGCACTCACAGTGACTTTTCACCGTACCAAAAGATTACTCTATTCTTAATAATATTTACTGTGAATGCACTCGCTTGATCACTGAACTTATCTTTAAATCTATACTTTCTCTTAAAGATTTATCACTGGCAATCACTTCACGTATATGATACTATTCAGTACACAGGCATGTTCATAGATAAATCAGTAATCAAATTACAGGCATATATATATATAAATCATGGAGATCAATACACAGGCATTTATATCAATAAATCATGGAGATCAATACACAGGCATTTATATCAATAAATTCTAGGCTCATAGCCTAACACCAATATCTGGTTTACTACCAATATATATAATAATAATAATCACAAGAAATGAATTAGTCACAGTAAATTCCTTAATGAATCTTGGTGCTTGCACACACCCACAGAGATATATATGTAAACTAATACTGTGAGCGCTCTGGGTAGCCTCACCACACACTGTGCTCCCTGTGACTTAGACTCAAGTGAGACTTGCTCACGACATATAAAATATTCTGACAAGAAAATATATAGCTAACTAAAGGGGAAATGGGAGGGTAACTGTAAACACCTACTTCACCTATCCTAGGATGACAGTTGGGTTGTAGCTCCTGGTCCAGGCTCTCGCCTCGTACACCCTCCAGAAACACAAGCCAACGCCTTAGGATTTTCGCGTCTCGCCGCTTTCTGTACACTGCAGGTCCGTGCTCCTTCCCCTACAGTACGTCGCCGGGTTGAAGTCGGTCTCCTGGCCGTCAACTTTCCTCCCAACTACGGCAGCCAGCCTACGTCTCGGCGGTCGTCGCACGTTTCCCAAATAGTCCCTTGTCACTGTACTCCCAGAGGAACTGCCTCTCACCACTACGAAGTCACTGTGAAGTTATCAGCCGTCCCAGACGATACTGCTTAAGCTCCACACGCACAGCACCCGACTTCAGAGCACTTGAAGCTCACTTCACTGTCAATTCCCTCGTCGTCTAGGCATATCACTAGGTATTTGGGAAGACTTCTCGACGTGCTTGCATCTAACTGTTGACTCGTAGGGTTCCACGAAGGTGGGTTACTGTCAAACTTGACAGGATCGTCGATCACACATTCAACCAAGTTGACAAGGTGGTCAACTCGATTCACTCACGGTGGATTGGCCCGGCCACTAAGCTGTCTCTTATACTGGTGAACTGCCAAGGACGTCACACGCGACGATGCCTGGCCCACTTCTTGCAACGCACCTGTTCCAGAGCACTTGTTGCTCAATATTCTGTCAATTCCTTATCTGAGCCACATCTGGGTTGCAGGAAGACCTCACAGAGTGCGCGCTAACAACTGGAGACGCTTACATCCACTGGAGTTCGGTAAATCTGTCACTCTGACAGGATGACCGGTCGCACGTCCTGCCTCTCGGACGCGTCGTGTGAGACTGATCGCGCCAAGGCGCCGCTACGGCTGGACCCCCCAGCCTATGTGACGTCACTTTTTCCAAAGTCGGTTTTCATTGGCTCCCAGTGCCACGACGCTGACGGTGACCAATCTGGCGACACTGACGTCACACAGTTTTGGCGGGAGAACAGACTCGCCAGCGCCATTTTGGCTCCCTAAAGGGCCTATCCCACAGGCCAAAATGTTCTTCTTTCACAATTTCTCGGCTCTTCGAGAATACTACTCTCTCCCACATATGTTCAATTGATGCCTGCAATGTAGAGAACGCTCGGGAATAGTGGACATGACTCTTACAGCAGGTGTGGAGAATTAGAAAGGGGGAACACCGTCACAATACTCATGCATACATGTACATATACTTACGTAACATATATACATACACATAAATATTTAATCACCCTCACAAATACACACATCAATAATCTTTTGTGTCACAAGTGATTCAACAAGAGGCTCACAACAGTCACTGTACAAGGCACTTTACTTCTATGATGAGTTACACAGTTACCAGTCTTGCTGCACACGCACCCAATTGGGCGGCAGCTTTACAGTCATGTGTTTGAATTACTTACAGTAAGCAAATTTTGGATACTTCGCTAAGATTTCGGGCAGCACATCATTATGAATGAAGTACTTACACATTTCATGGACATACTGACGGTGTTATCTCTAAATTCGAGATTTTTTCACATTCCATTATATAATGACGCAAAGTATAAAATAGTTCTGCTGACAGAGTTTACATTTAGTCAATCTACATCTGCAAATGTTACAAATTCCCAGAGGTACTTGTAGCCGAGCCTAAGCCTAGCAGTGGTAACATCTAGAAGTCTGCTAACCTTATTGGATGACCCATAGACGTGCCGTACTTCCTGCATAATCGAATGATGATAGATGGAGTAACTGGTGTGAATTTCACTTTGCCTCAAGTCTCCAAAATTTAGTTGATGTTCCCGGAATATTACTGCCCTCAGGCTGCTCAAAGGGAGCCCAAGTTGGTAATCAATTCCCTCTTTACGAGCAAAAGTCTTGGCCAACTCATCAGTTCTATCATGCATTCGCAGACCAATATGGGAAGGAATCCACAGAAGACAGACTTTGACTCCATCATTGATTATTTCATTATATCCGTGTCTAGCTTCAGAAATAAGCAAGTCACAGTTATGCCTTAGGGAGCTGAGGGCAGTCAAGGATGACAAGGAGTCACTTACAATTAGCGTGTCAACTTTGGATTCATATACGAGCTGGAGAGCAAGGATTATGGCAACCAATTCTGTTTGAAGAGTGGAGGCCCAGTTACTTAGTCGCGCTCCACACTCATGGGAGAAGGAACCATCTCTCCTGTCACAACAACTGCACTTCCGACTGGAAAACTACAACTTCCATTAAAATTGAACTAATCACGACTATTCTGCTGTCTACGGGGATGGAAAGATACTATGAGATGTAATTTTTTTGTTGTGTTACAGAGTATAAAATATACATACAAAATGTACAAAGCCTAACAAAGTACATGATAAAGAACCAAAGGAACTCTTATGACAACAAGCTGTATGCAAAAACATAAATGCAAGAGTATAAATACACCAGAAAAAAATACAAAATAAAAAACATGAAAAAAAGAAAGAAATCCTATCATGCATAACACAAGATCCACAGGATTAACACAGAGAACACAAAGGCACACACAGAGCATCTACACATATAACAAGCTAGCGGTACAAAAAACAAGGTAAAAGAACACAAGGGAAGAAACACAGTAAGCATGATGGATAAAATTACCCAAAAAGGCCACACACACAGGGCATAAGCCCACACAAACAGGAGCACAGCATTGGAACATGCAGGAACCGGTGGAACATATGAAAGACACACACGCAGACACACAAGGACCGGCACATACAGGAGCCGGATGCAACAAAACACCCACACACACAAACAGGATGAAACACTGGAACACATGGGAACTGGGAAACAAGGTCCTGAACCACAGCCAAGCACACAAGAAAAAACACCAGAACACACAGGATCCGGCAAAAGGAACACAAATCACACACAAAACCAAACAACAAGGGCACACACACAAGGAGCAACACAAAAACGCAACACAGGCAAACACACACAACTCCCAGCCAAGGAAGCCCTCAGGGGGGTGGGGGAATACACACACACCCAACGCCCAAATGACCCAACAAGCCCTCCCCCCAAACCCACCGCAACAACACCAATACATCGATCAATCACCGACCCCCCCTACCAACCCCAAAGCATCACCCCTAACATACGCGTCAGTGAACCAACCAACAAACTCCACCGGAAAAGCATGCCACAACCACCACCATGTGAAACGTAAACGCCCCCACAGAAAACCTAGAATCCGACAAACCCGTAGCCCTCCAAATGCTCAACCAACACGCAAAACATATAATCCGCAATCAAGACACTCAGAGTGTTCCGAAGCCGCCTGGAGCCCTGAAGAAACGAAAGAAACAGGAACCGAAAATATCCTCCCGAAACCTGGTCCCATAGAACACCGCAATCACATCGCCCAACCAATGAACTAAGCCCTGAACCCTCACAGATAAATAAAACACATGTAACTGCGTCTCAATCAATCCACAATGTGCACACGCGGCGGAAGAACGCAACCCAAGCATACACAAACGATCATTCGACGGCAACGACTCGTGCAGCATACGAAAGAAAAACTCCCGCTGCTGCGGAGCCAAATACCGCTCACCCAAGACCGACCAAATCCCCCCCCCAATCCCAGCACAGAACAAACCTTCAACCCGATGGCTCACACGACGAAGGAGAGCCCCATAACCCCCCGACACGACAGGAACAAAAATCCATGAACACGACAGAGCTCCCACAGAATCCCAACCACCCACGAATACACTGCAGGTATACAAAAGGCGACCTCATACCCAGCCCCCAACTCCAGCAAATAGCTAAACCGAACTAAACAGAAGTAAACCCCAAGCGCATTGAGACCCCACCCACCCCCAATACTGACACAACGACACCCAAAACGAAGCCAATGCCATGGTAAAAACATCAGGGATGCCAACACCCCCCTCTTCTACCCGCAAAGCCATGGAGGAGCGACAAACCACATGATATTTCCCACCCCACACATACCGATAAACTCTGCAGTCCAACCCATGAGCATGCCGCCGATCCAGAGGGAAGCACCGAGCCAAAAAACCACACCCTCGAATGAACTTTACTAGTAACAACAATCGCCAGCTGATAAACCGTCAACGGACGCGAGGACAACAAAAAACCGCCACCTCAACTGACCGAGACACCACGTCCCAATTTCACTCCAAAGATTGGTCATACGAGCTAAACCAAGTAACTCCTAGAACCCGGAGCGATCTGACCACCGGAAACCATGACCCTGCCCACACTGAACGGGAGGCCAGCTCCCACCCCATCAGACAGGACTTATCCCTATTAACAAGGCCCCTGTGGCCAGCTCAAAACACCGAACAAGCTTGAAAACACCGAAGCTTGAAACGCAAGCTTCAAGCTTCTCATTGAAGCTTGCGTTTTAAGCGTGCTGATGTGGCTGAGGGGTTGGTGATTTACTGAAACGTGAAGCGCTTACCGTAGAGATACTGGTAGAATTCCTTACTCCCACAACAGCAGCAAGGAGTTCCTTCTCTACAGTGGAGTATTCTCGCTCAGCATCACTCAATTTACGACTGGAGTAGGCAACTGGCAAGATTTCACCATCGTACTCTTGCATGAGCACAGCACCAATACCTGTATTGAGGCATCTGTCTGGAGGATGTACTCCCTGGTAGAATCTGGTAGTCGAATGATGGGGAAGAAGTTTACAGCGATGAAGATAGTATGTGAGGTATAGATGCCTACAGGAGATAAAGACAGTACCAAGTGAAGATATGTTCTCTGTCACACGCGAGCCAAGCCAAGTACCGCCGTCTAGAAAGTAGACAGAGGAACTCGCTCCTATAGTCCTCCAGGGAGACAAACATGGACGGTTTACTAAAGAACGAACAGCTTCATACGAGGGTATTGGAAACCAGAAACCATAACTAACAACAAATGATTCCCGGAGCGTCATCGGGTATAGTCAGCACAGCTATATAGCTGGCGAGTGTCCCACTCGTCAGCCCTTGTGTCGTCGCAATTTAGTTCAACGTAAACGACATCTCGGAATTTATTATTAGCAGCAAATTGTAATTTATTGCGAGAGACAACTTGGAAATTTTGCAAGCGCAATGGTTATGCGAGACACTTGGTTTACTGGAACACACTTGGAATTTATTGCAAGCGACAACTTGGAATTTTCAGAAATTGAATATCAAGACATGAATCTGACACCATTGGAATTTATCCGACTTGGATTGAGCGACAATTGGATACGAGACCTTGGAATTTAGCTTGGATAGAAGATTGATTACAGTGACAATTGGATTCAGCGACACTGGATTTTTCAAGCTCGTAGTTACGTACCAAGTTGTAAATTGCGGAGTTTATTGTAGTCACTCAGTTAAGAACTAGTGAGTGACTAGTGTGTGATTATTGTAAACAATTTGAAAATAATTGTTTACCTCTACAAAGGAATGGCGTGATGATGGTCTAAACTATTATTACACTGTGTTTGCTAAAACACCACGGCCAAGTGAGTTGTTTACCACTGTGTTTACTAGAACACCACGACCTTGGGAGTTAGTGTTAGTAGCACCCTTTTAGTGTTTAGTAGAACACCACGACCTTGGGAGTGTTTACACTGTGTTTTAGTAGAACACCACGACCTTGGGAGTTGTTTACCTGTTTTAGTAGAACACCACGACCTTGTGAGTTGTTTACACTGCTTTACTTGAACACCACGACTTGTGAGTTGTTTACACTGCTCTCACTTGAACACCACGACCTTGTGAGTTGTTTACATTGCTCTCACTTGAACACCACGACCTTGTGAGTTGTTTACACTACTCTTACTTGAACACCACTACCTTGTGAGCTGTTTACACTGCTCTTACTTGAACACAACGGCCCAGTGGATTGTTTATCTTGTTTATCACTGAGGTAAGATGCCATGAAGAGCTTCTCACACTCTGCTAACTGGTGAGCAGCAACCAGGCTAAGTTGTCGTCCATACGGAGCTGATTGGGCTAAGCAACAACCAGGAGACGACTGGGTCTACTGGTACTGGAAGAGTGCAGCGTGCTGAGAGGTTGATTATACTGTGCTTGTTGAATGACCCATGCGGGATCAAGGCTGAGCACATATACCAGGCTATAGCAGGAACAAGGCTGAGCACATATACCAGGCTATAGCAGGACTCAAGGCTGAGCACATATACCAGGCTATAGCAGGAACAAGGCTGAGCACATATACCAGGCTATAGCAGGACCAAGGCTGAGCACATATACCAGGCTATACCAGGATCAAGGCTGAGCACATATACCAGGGCTATACCAGGATCAAGGCTGAGCACATATACCACGGGTATACCAGGATCAAGGCTGAGCAATATACCAGGCTAGCGTAGCAGGATACAAGGCTGAGCACATATACCAGGAGTATTACCAGGATCAAGGCTGAGCACGTATACCAGGCTATACCAGGATCAAGGCTGAGCATCATATACCAGGAC
>WNGS01149622.1:0-14231 GCA_020271785.1 Procambarus virginalis
TACTTGTGATATCGCCTTTGAGAGGAATTATCGAATCAAAGAACAGTACCGTGATTAAGTGCATTCATAGTAATTATTATCAAGTACAGTGCAGTTCCTGGTACAGTGAAATATCACTTTAAGTGCTGTAAGAATGAGTTATTGATCGTGAGACCAGTATGGTGGTTTATTGTGTTCTATCGGAAATTATAGATATGTCATGTGGATGGTAAATATAGGGATTCACGAGAAGTTAAAGAAACGGGGCGCGTGGCCAGGAAAACAAGCAATAAACATTCTCACGAGTAGTAGGGCGCGGACCAGCTGGTTTTGACAGGTGACGTGTGGGTGGAAGTGTGTTGCCATATCGGTGTGCTCCCAAATTATCTGCTGAGGAGAGAGCGGCTGTTGCACTTGTCTTGTGGGTTTTTTGATATATGAATATCTTGATGTTTTAAGTAAAATACCAAAATTCCTTGGTGTTTGTATCATCCCTCCATAAACCTTGTGACTACGAAATAGTTAAAGAAGACAGAGTGACAGGAATAATTACTTGCCTGATACCAGATTAATCGAGCGTGCTATTGCCACATTACCACAATTACAACACCACTGTAGTGTTACTGGACACCGGAAAACACCAGTTGGCGACCTTGTAAGTAGTGTAAGAGTCCTTGCCGGGGCGGGCACACAATTGAGGAACAATCTGTGTCTCCACTCACCCTTGACCAGAGGCCGGTTGGGGGATCGATTGGGGTACTCTCCTGGGCGTACAGTGGCGCCGAGAGGATAGAGTGAAGACCCGCAGGATACGGTGAGTAACGGTTATCGCCAGTGCGACCGTTGAGAGGATATCTAGTTTACTGTTGCTCACACCCCACACAACCACCCCGACATTGGCGACCTTGCCAGGATCCGATCAAGATAAAGTTGCAATTGTGGTACATTGTTTGTGGTATTAGTTATCAGGCACAGGTTATCACTCATAGTCACAAGATGGAGGATGATAAGGTAACGAGTTTCATTGACACAAGAGACGAGCAAGTGCTGGAGGAGTGTACCAGGGCACAGCTGCAATCAATCGCCGACCACTTTGGGATAAAGTTGAGAGCTTCCAAAGTGGGAGAGAAAAGACTCGAGATCATGGCACAGCTCAGGGCACGAGATGAAGCCTTTGGAGAGGAACGGCCACAGACACCTGCCAGTGTGGGAGAGAATTTGAGCGCCGGTGGAAGCAGTAGGGGATCCAGCGGCAGCAGGCGCAGCGTTAAGCTGGAGATAATGAAGCTGCAGCTGAAAGCACAGCTGAATCGTGAAGAGGCACAGCTGCGCAAGGAAGAGCGTGAACAAGAAGCACAGCTGCGCAGGGAAGAACAAGAAGCACAGCTGCACAGGGAAGAACAAGAAGTACAGCTGCGCAGGGAAGAACGAGAGGCACAGCTGCGCAGGGAAGAACGAGAGACACAGCTGCACAGGGAAGAACGAGAGGCACAGCTGCGCAGAGAAGAAAGAGAAGCACAGCTGAAGCGTGAGGAAGCAGAAAGAGAAGCACAGCTGAAGCGTGAGGAAGCAGAAAGAGAAGCACAGCTGAAGCGTGAGGAAGCAGAAAGAGAAGCACAGCTGAAGCGTGAGGAAGCAGAAAGAGAAGCACAGCTGAAACGAGAGGAACTAGAAGCTAGGCTGAAGCTGCAGGAGGTTGAAGCTAACAAGGAGGTTGAGCTGAGGCGAGCTGAGCTAGGGCTAGCTCCACCTGCCCCATCACAGCAAGAAGACCGCCGAGTGAGAGAGAGGGATTTGCCAGCCTTCGTGCCTAATGAGGCTGAGGGCTTCTTCGAGCACTTTGAGAGGGTCGCTACCTTGAAGAAGTGGCCGAGGGCAGAGTGGGCGGAGCTGGTTCAGGGAAGGCTCACTGGTGAAGCTCGTGAAGCCTACAATATGCTCGACCTCCAAGAGTGTACCAACTACGATGTTGTAAAGAGGGCCGTGCTACATTCGTTCAAGCTAACGCCGGAATGCTACAGGAAGAGGTTCAGGGAATGTACCCGTTTGCCAGGGAAATCATATGCGGAGACGGCGAGGGACATGGAAAGGAAATTCCTGAAATGGCTGGAGTCGGAAGGAGCAAGGTCGGCTGAAGACGTCAAGAGGCTGATGGTCATGGAGAAGTTCATGTCCGTGCTCTCTCCCGAGATTAGGGTGAGAGTAAAAGAAGCGGACATTAAGGACCTGAGAGCCGCAGCCGATCGAGCTGACATGCTGGAAGAAGCCTTACGACCACGTCGAGAGGGACAGCACCGACTGCCTGCTTTCTCCGGATATGGTAGAAATTATAGAAGAACGGACGGATGGAGGACGGGAGCGAGTTCTCCCAAGTCTTACCCCTCGAGTGGAGACGGCAGAAGACCAAAGAGTGCTGTGGAACCGTCAAAGAACTCCCAGACGGAGAGCTCAGAAGCTGTGGCTGCGACGAAGGGGTCGACAGATGGTGCGAGGAAGACACACGGAACGTCGGCCTCTGGAAGTGTTGCAAGGGCGAGCGGTGGTGAATGGTCACCAACGGGGAAGCTTCGCTGCTTCAATTGCGGAATGCTCGGACACGTTGCGCGCGAATGCAGACGTCCTAAGCAGCGGGGGAATGTAGCCTTCGTGAAGGTAGAGGACCAGATGGCCGAGAGGGTGCGGGATGGACCCGTACTTAGTGGGGAGAAAAGGATTCACCCGTTCCTGTGTGAGGGAACTGTAAGGATGGGGGACGCAGACCCCATCCCGGTGAAGATGTTGAGAGTCACTGGGGCAGATTTTACCCTGGTGAGCAAAACCCTGTTTCCCGAGGGTCACGGGAGTACCAGTGTGGGAGTGGCAAGTGTGACCACTGTGGGAGGCCCAGTGAGAATGCCCCTATACCGGGTGACCCTGAATTCAGATTATGGATGCCAAACCCTACTAGTGGGGGCCTGTGCATCGATGCCCAAGATGGAGGCACAAGTCATCTTGGGAAATGACGCATGTGGAGGGCGTGTCCTCCCGAACCTCGTGAAGGACGAGGAGTGCTTGGAGCACTACAAGAAGAAATGCGGAGTGTTCGACGCCTGTGGGAACGAGAATGGAATCGCCATGGAGGCGTTCCCTGTCTGTGCTGTAGTTCCGAGGCAGTGTTACAGACAAGGAGGGCGTGGATCTGATAAGGCCGACGAGGAGACGTCTGACGGCCTGGGAATTGATCACCTCTTCATGGAACCCGGAGAGCGAGTGGACGGCGAAGGCAGCCCGGATGGTGAGGTACAGGTGACCCTCACCAGTTCTCTTTGGGTGGACCGCACTCGTCTCGAGGAGTTGCAGCAGGCAGAATTCCCCAAATTGATTCGTGAGGCAAAAGGAGGACGTGTTGGTCCCGAGAGGGCCATTCATTTCTACAGACAGAACGGCATACTAATGAGACAGTGGAGACCTGTGATGATGGAGGCCGGAGAGGCATCTCTAGGTACAAGACACCAGGTAGCGTTGCCGGCCCAGTGCAGAGCGCAGTGTTGGATCTGTCGCACTCTGTTGACTCTGCGAGTCACCTGGGGGTGACCAAGACGCTGCATAGGATCAGGGATCATTTCTACTGGCCAGGTATGGACGCCGATGTGAGGCGTTATTGTAAGACGTGCTTACCTTGCCAGAGGGCAGGGAAGAGCCAACCCGCGATACCAAAGGCCCCATTAGTCCCTGTTCCAGCGTTTGGGCTTGCATTCGAGCCTCTGTTGGTCAACGGAGTGGGACCGTTGCCGCGGACGAAGCGAGGGAATACCTACCTAATGACAATAATGTGTGCATCAACCAGATTTGCGGAGGCTGTCCTGATGCGGCGTTTGACGTCGAAGGGAGTAGCTGGGCAGCTCCAACGATTTTTCTCTTGGGTAGGAATGCCCAGAGAAATTCAAACAGACTGTGAAAGTATATTTCAGTCTAAGTGGTTCAGGCAGACAGTGACAAGTTGGGGAGTGACACAGATTCGGTCGTCGCCCTACCGACCACAGTCGCAGGGGGCGATCGAAAGTTTCCACTCCACCTTGAAGACGATTCTGAGAGTGTTCTGTGCTGAGCAGGGAGCTGAGTGGGATGAGGCAGTATACCCTGCGTTATTTGCCATCCGTAACGCAGTGGTAGAATCATTAGGTTTCTCACCTTTCCAGCTGGTATATGGGCACGAGGTGAGAAGTCCTCTGTCCATGCTGAAGGAACAATGGGCACCAGGGGTGACCCTGGGAGCGGTTAATGAATACGTTCTAAAGTTCAAGGAGCGGCTCACCTTAGCCAAGGAACTGGCTGGAAAACATCTGAAGGAAGCGCAGCGCAAGATATCGGAAAGATACGATAACAGCACTATGCCGAGGGAGTTCCAAACTGGGTCCCAGGTGATGATATTACTGCCGGGTAAGAGTAGAGTGAATGAGTCACGGTTCGAGGGACCGTACCAGGTGCTACGGCGGTTGGGTCCTGTGACGTACGAAGTTGGTAAGCCGGATAGACCCCGCAAGAAACAGGTGTGTCATGTCGACCGCCTAAAGCCTTTCTTTCCTGAAGAAGAAGGAGCCGCCAAGCTGGACCGGACGGCGACTCGAGAACCCCAGGGAAAGGTGATCCTGTGCGTGCAAGTGGATCAGGAGCTGCCAGAGGAGGAAGGGAAGTGGTCCAGGGTGGACGGCATCCGTCTCACAAATTCAGAGAGTTTGTCGAAGATAGGGAACAAGCTACAACACCTGGAAGAGCAACAGAGCGCGGACCTGACGAACCTGTTAAGGGAGAACGCCTCGCTCTTCACCGATGTGCCCCGACGTCTTAAAAGTCTGACGCACGAGGTGGAGGTGAGGGACGCCAGGCCCGTCAAGCAGAACGCGTATAGGGTAAGCCCAGAGAAGCGAGAGCTGATGAGGAAGGAGGTGGAGTATCTCCTTGAGAACGACCTTGTGGAGCCCAGCAGCAGTGAGTGGAGTTCTCCATGCCTGCTAGTGAAGAAAAGCGATGGAACATTTCGCTTTTGCACAGACTACAGGAAGGTGAACTCCGTCACTGTGGCCGATTCCCACCCCATGCCAAGGGTGAGTGATTGCATTGACCAGGTGGGCAGTGCGAGGTACGTATCCAAGGTCGATCTGCTCAAGGGATACTACCAGATCTCCTTGACTCCCGCGGCCAGGAAAATATCGGCCTTCGTGACTCCGGACGGGCTGTACCAATATAAGGTGTTACCTTTTGGAATGAAAAACAGCGGGAGCTGTTTCCAGCGAATGATGAATGAGTTGCTCAGGGGCGCCGAAGGCTGCACAGTATATATCGACGACATCGTCGTGTACGCCGACGATTGGAAGACGCACCTGGAAAGGCTCCGGGAATTGTTCAGAAGGCTCGAGGAGGCGAACTTGACTGTGAATTTAGCAAAAAGCGAGTTTGGGAAAGCCCGCCTTGAGTACCTTGGTTTCGTGATCGGCCAAGGAGAAGTGACTCCTGTGGATCATAAAGTGATGGCCATTAAAGAATACCCCGTGCCCAGGACGCGCAAAGAATTGTTAAGATATCTCGGGATGATAGGGTACTATCGTGGGTTTTGCAGAAATTTTTCCACGGTAGCACATCCCTTCACGGAGCTGCTCTCCAAGAATGTGCGATGGAGATGGGGAGAGGCCTGCCAGGAGTCTTTCGAGGAGACCAAGAGACTGTTGACGGAGGCCCCAGTGTTAATATCTCCAGACTTTTATGCCAGATTTATCCTGTACGTGGATGCCAGCGACGTTGGAATAGGAGCCATGTTGGCTCAAGAGAGGAGTGAAGTACATAGGCCGGTAGCTTTCTACTCTAAGAAGTTTGTGAAATACCAGCGGGCCTATAGTACCGTGGAGAAAGAGGCTTTGGACGCTAGTAAAGGCCCCAAAGCATTTCGATGTGTACGTGGGAGGAGGGGCAAGACCTGTTCTTGTGTTCACGGATCATAACCCTCTAACCTTTTTGTATAAAATGAGGAACTCCAACCAACGACTAACAAGGTAGGCACTACTGCTGCAGGAGTACTGGCTGGATATAAAACACATCAAAGGAAGGGACAACGTGATTGCAGATGCCCTGTCTCGTATGCACTAACCAGACATGAGTCTTTTATTTCAGCAGCGGGGTATGTGACGGTGTTCCCCCCCCCTTCTAATTCTCCCACGCCTGCTGTAAGAGTCATGTCCACTTTGCCCGAGCGTTCTCTACGTTGCGGGCCTCAGTTTGACATATGTGGGAGAGTATAGTGTTCTCGCAGGGCCAAGAAATTAGTAAAAGAAGAGTATTTTGGCCTGTGGTATAGGCCCTTTAGGAAGCCAATATGGCGTTGGCTCCTCTGTTCTCCTGCCAAAACTGTGTGACGTCAGTGACGCCAGATTGGTCACCGTCAGCGACGTGGCACTGGGAGCCAATGAAAACCTCCCTTGGCAAATATGACGTCACAATGGCAGGGGGGTCCAGCCATAGCGCCGAGTTGGTGCCACAGTCTCACATGGTACGTCATCGAGACAAGACTTGCGCCAAGGAATCCTGTCAAGTTGACAGATTACCAGAGCTCCAGTGGATATAAGCATCTCCTGTTGTCTGCACGCACTCTGAGAGGTCTTCCTTCATTCCATGTGTGAGGACCAGAGAAGGAATTGACGGAATATTGAGCAACAAGTGCTCCGGGACAGGTGCGTTGCAAGAAGTGGACCGGGCAGTGACGTATGTGACGTCTGTGGCAGTTCACCCATTTAGGAGGCAGCTTTGCGGCCAGGCCATTCCACCATGAGGGAACCTAGTTGACCGACTCGTCAACTAGGTTGGATGTGTGAACGACGGTCCTGTCAGTTTGACAGTAGTACGACAATCCCATGGAACCTTACGAGTCACCAGTTGTATGCAAGTATGCCAAGAAGTCTTCCTTCATTCCATGTGTGATGACCGACGAGGGAATTGACAGTATATTGAGCTTCAAGTGCTCTGGAATCGGGTGCTGTGCAGGTGGAGTTTAAGTAGTATCGTCTGGGACGTCTGATAACTTCACAGTGACATCGTAGTGGCGGGGCCAATTCCACTGGGAGTGCAGTGACAAGAAACTAATTGGGAATCCGTACGACTACCGCCGAGACGTAGGCTGGCAGCCGTAATTGATAGGGAAGTTAACGGCCAGGAGACTGACTCCAATCCTACAAGACATGGAGGAGGACCACGGACCTGCGGTGGACAGAACGCGGCGAGACGCGATAATCCTGAGACGTTGGGTTGTGTTTCTGGAGGGTACACGAGGCGAGAGCCTGGACCAGGAGCTGCAACTCAACTCTCATCATAGGATAGGTGAAGTAGGTGATTACAGTTACCCTCCCAATTCCCCTTCAGTTAGCTAAATATTTAGCCAGAGTATCTTTCATGTAGTGAGCAAGTCTCACCTGGATCTATGTCACAGTAGGCAGAGTGGCGGAGTGAGGCTATACAGAACACTCACAGTATTCATTTATATAAATATATGTGGTGTGTGCAAGCACCTGGATTTACTAAAGAATTTGCTGTGATGAGAATTTATTTCATGTGATTATATACATATATACTAGTGAACCAGTTATTTGGTGTTAGGCTATGTGCCCAGTCTTTGTATAGTTACTATTACTGATATCTATGATTTATCTATGTATATACCTGTGTATTGAATAATTTCGCATGTGTGAAGTGATTACTTGTGATATCGCCTTTGAGAGGAATTATTGAATCAATGAATAGTACCGTGATTAAGTGCATTCGTAGTGATTATTATCAAGTACAGTGTAGTTCCCTGGTACAGTGAAATATCACTTTAAATGCTGTAAGAGTGAGTTATTGATCGTGAGACCAGTATGGTGGTTTATTGCGTCCTATCAGAATTATAGATATGTCATGTGGATGGTAAATATAGTGATTCACGAAAAGTTAAAGAAACAGGGCGCGCGGCGCCAGGAAAACAAGCAATAAACATTCTCACGAGTAGTAGGGCGCGGACCAGCTGGTTTTGACAGGTGACGTGAGGGTGGAAGTGTGTTGCCATTTCGGTGTGCTCCAAATTATCTGCTGAGGAGAGAGCGGCTGTTGTACTTGTTCTTGTGTGTTTTTTGATTCATGAATATCCAGATGTTTTAAGTAAAATACCAAAATTCCTTGGTGTTTGTATCATCCCCTCCATAAACCTTGTGACTACGAAATAGTTAAAGAAGACAGAGTGACAGGAATAATTACTTGCCTGATATCAGATTAATTGAGCATGCTCTTGCCACAATTACCACAATTACGCAACATCACTTGCCGGGGCGGGCACACAATTGAAGGAACAATCTGTGTCTCCACTCACTCATTGACCAGAGGCCGGTTGGGGGATCGACTGGGGTACTCTCCTGGGCGTACAGTGGCGCCGAGAGGATAGAGTGAAGACTCGCAGGACTACAGTGAGTAACGGTTATCGCTAGTGCGACCGTCGCGAGGATATCTAGTTTACTGTTGCTCACACTCACCCACACCCACACGGTTCGAGGGACCGTACCCCGACAATATATATATATAAATATATATATATATATATATATATATATATATATATATATATATATATATATATATATATATATATATATAAAACTTTGCTTTCAATCCGGCTGTAGTGTCCTTCGGCTGTAGTGTCAACAAATTGATCGAAACTGTGAACCCCAAGAAATCCGGACTCCACCTGCCAAAGATTATTGGGGAATATAAACCTGGATACGCGTATGGAAATGTCAAAACACATAAGCCTGGAAACCCACTACGACCAATCATCAGCCAGATACCCACACCCACGTACAGACTGGCGAAGCGACTCAATGGCTTGCTGACTCCTTATGTCCCTTGCGCCTTCAGCCTGAAGTCTCCAAAGGAATTTGTTGACTTATTGCGGGGAACATGGGCTACAGGGATAAGAGCCTCGTTGGACGTAGAATCACTGTTTACCAACGTACCTGTGGATGAAACAATCAGGATGATAGCGGACAGAGTGTATCGTGATCCGGTCTGTACTTCTCTTGACATACCAGAAAACATTCTAAGGAAACTACTCCAACCTTGTACTAAAGAGGCACCCTTCTTGAGCCCGGATGGGCACATGTATAAGCAAGTAGATGGGGTCGGCATGGGTTCTCCCCTAGGTGTCCTGTTTGCGAACTTCTACATGGGTACTGTCATGTTCACAGAAAATGGTACCATCCGTTTTCTATGTGCGGCGGCTGGACGCCACTAGAGAGAAGGTAAACAGCATACAGGACGCTACCAGCTTGGGAGCTACTCTATCATGTAGTTATTTAAGTATTAAAGTCAGTAACCAGGAATGACTTTACATCAACCTTACAACCAAGACTATCTCAGCTATACACAGACACCACACTGGCGACGACGATGAACTGGGAACGCAGGTATTTTGTTCAACAAAACACAAGGAAGGAGCATGCTGTTCGCCCAGAGGAGGAAGGAGAAGCTGTCTGTGAGCACCATACCCGATGCTGTATGCAACCCCATGCTGTGTGCTGACTGTTGCTGTGTGCTGATCGTTGCTGTGTGCTGGCCGTTGCTGTGTGCTGGCCAATGCTGTGTGCTACCCAAGCTGTGCTGATTGTTGCTGTGAGAGAGGAATCTGCCGACGCTGTGTACGAAACGACGCTTTGATGCAGTGTACAAAACCTGATGTTTTGGTTACGAAACGACGCTTCGTGCTACAAAATTCTTCACGCTGTGAACCTACTGCTGCCTACTGCTGCCAACTGCTGCCTACTGCTGCCTACTGCTGCCAATTGCTGTACCAACTGCTAACAACTGCTGTGTTGCTGTGAGTAGGAACAACACATGTACACAAGGGCTAGGTAAGAAGTCAGTTGCTGCTGTGTTGTGCACTGTTGTGAACTTTTGCATTAAAATGCTTGTGTGCTTTGCAAAATTAAAGTAATTACAGTGAATTCTTGAATAACATATACAGTGCAGTAAGTGTTATATATTCTGAGGAACATTTTAAGTGATAAGTTTAAATTTATTCAGTAAAAATGGCAAATATACCTCAGTTTCCTGCATTTGATCCTGACTGTGACCAGACAAACCTGTCACAGAGGTGGGTCAAATGGCTTAAAAGGTTTGAAAATTTGTTGATAGTTTCTGACATCAAAAGTGCTGAAAGAAAGCGTGCCTTTCTGCTTCACTATGCAGGTGATAGAGTTTGTGATATCTTTGATACACTGAAAGATACTGGTGGTGCCAAAGATTATGACACTGCCAAGGCCAAATTAACTGAGCATTTCAAACCAAGGCAAAATACTGCTATGGAAATTATGCATTTCAGGAGAGCAAAACAACTCTCTAATGAAACTGTTGATCAATACCATACACGTCTGCAGGGTTTAGCAGCCCATTGTGAGTTTGCTGATGTTGACAAAGAAATCAAACAGCAAATAATTGAAACATGCACATCTACACGTCTTCGTCGAAGAGCTCTAGAACTTGTTGATGATGAAAGTTCTCTTAACAAGATACTGGATATGGCTCGTCGAATGGAAGATGCTGCACGTGATGCTCGTGTCATGGAGTGCAGTGCCAACAACGGTTCTGCCACTGTTACTAACAGTCATGAAGTATGTAAGGTTCAGGGAGTACACCATGATCATAGAAGATATCATGCCAAACCTAACATTAAATTGAGCCGAGAACCACATCACAACTGGAGTCATGGAACAAGACTCAAGCAGTCACAACGACTCACATCAGAGGTTGTCAATAATAAATGTTACAATTGTGGAGGAGACTACCCACACCAAGATAATGTTTGTCCTGCACAAGGTAAGAAGTGCTATGAGTGTAGAAAACTAAATCATTTTGGTGCTATGTGTCGTTCCGCACTAAAGAAACCACAATCAATAAATAAAAGCAATGTACGAGGATCAAGTCATAGGAGTCGAGGTGGCAAACACAATATTGCACCTCAAATCAAGAATGTTAATAATATACAAGACAACATTTCATTACAACCAGTCTCAGATGACAGTGAATGTGATTATATTTATGGAGTACAATCAATCACAAATGGAATGATCTTCCAAACAACCCAGAGACTATAGTATACATTGCTGGCATTTGTCTCAAAATTCTCATTGACACTGGATCAAACATTGACACCATTGCTGAGTGCCACTATGAAAAATTTAAAAAACAATTCCCAAAGCTTGAAAACTATAATGGCAAAGCCACTGCCTATGCTTCAAAGGTAGCCTTACCAGTGATTGGAACTTTCACTGCAGAGATTAAGTCAAAGAATGCAATGCTCATTACTACATTCCATGTTGTTAGGAATGCAAAGGAGTCTTTACTCAGTTACAAGACTTCAACCAAATTGGGGCTACTTCAGCTTTCTAATGCTGTAGCAGTGGAATCTGCAAACAATGTTGATGCTATTGTTGCTGAATTTTCTGATCGGTTTAAATCCATAGGTTGTTATACTGATAGCAAGGTACATCTGCATATCAACCCAGATGTAATTCCAGTTGCCCAACCACATCGCCGACAACCATTCCATACTCGCAAGAAAGTCGATGCCGAACTGGATAGGCTGATAGAACTAGATATCATTGAACCGGTAACAGGCCCAACACCATGGGTAAGCCCAATTGTCACTCCACCAAAGCCGAAGAATCCAGATGAGATACGCATTTGTGTAGACATGCGTGTTCCCAACAAGGCAATAATGCGTGAACGCCATCCTACACCCACTGTAGATGATATGATATACCGCTTGAATGGTGCAACTGTATTCAGCAAGTTAGATTTAAACAAGGGCTATCATCAGCTTGAACTTGATGATGAGAGTCGATTCATCACAACGTTTACGACACATCGAGGTCTGTATAGGTACAAGCGCCTGAGTTTTGGTATTAACAGTGCTGCTGAAGTATTCCAGCACATCATCAGCCAGGTATTGCAAGATATACCTAATGCTGACAACATGTCTGATGACATCATTGTTTATGGCCGTACCCAAGCTGAACACGACAAAGCTCTTCGTGCAACATTGCAACGCTTACGAGAAAAGAATTTGACGCTAAGCCGAGCAAAGTGTGAGTTCAATCAACATAAAATTGAATTCTTTGGACATGTACTTAGTGACAAAGGTCTGTCTCCAGATCCTAAGAAAGTTGCAGATATCAAGAATGCTGCACCTCCTTCAACATCCACTGAAGTACATAGTTTTCTGGGAATGGCAAACTACTGTTCTCGCTTCATTCCAGATTTTGCTACCATTACGAAGCCTCTACGTGAGCTCCTGAAGAAAAATGCATCATGGTACTGGAGCGATGTCGAGCAAAATGCATTTGATGCTGTGAAAGATGCACTAGTAGAAAATGCGACTGCTGCATACTTTGATCCATCAATGGACACTGAGTTAACGGTGGATGCTAGTCCTGTTGGTTTAGGTGCTGTGTTAGCCCAACACAAACCTGGTCAACCAGATTCAAGAGTAGTAATTGCCTACGCCAGCCGTTCTCTCACAGATGTTGAGCAACGATACAGTCAGACAGAGAAGGAAGCTCTTGCTCTTGTATGGGGCTGTGAACACTTCAATGTGTATCTGCTTGGTGCACCCTTTACCACGATAGTCACTGACCACAAACCGTTGGAGACCATCTTCAATAATCCAAAGTCCAAACCACCAGCTCGCATTGAGAGATGGGCTCTTCGTCTGCAACCATACAACTTTACGGTGAAATACAAGCCAGGTGCAGGCAATCCCGCTGATTACATCAGTCGACATCCTGCCAACAGTTTCACCATCACCAAGCATCAGCAAGTTGCCGAGGAATATGTACACTCTGTAACCTGTGATGCAGTCCCTAAGGCTCTCACTCTTGATGAAATCCGTACTGCAACCCTAGAGGACCCAACTCTGCAAGCAACAGTGGATGCATTGACTAAGAAAAGTTTCCACGCATCCCACCCTCAGGAGTTGACCAAGATGCATTCAAAGCACTTGAACGCATCCAGACAGAATTAAGTGTTACGCAACAACGCGACACCGTGCTGCGAGGTACTCGTATCGTCATTCCAGCTGTTCTCCAGCAACGTGCTCTGAAGCTTGCACATCAAGGACACCAAGGTCTTGTAAGGACCAAACAGCTGCTACGAGAAAAGGTGTGGTTTCCTGGCATTGATCGTCAAGCTAAGGACATGCATGATGCCTGTGTCCCTTGCCAAGCTGCAGTGGATACTTCAAGACCAACACCTCTACAACCTTCACCACTACCTGCTGCACCATGGATGGAAGTATCGATGGATTTCTGTGGACCGCTACCAACTGGAGAGTACTTGATGGTAGTCATTGATGATCACTCACGTTATCCAGAAGTAGAAATCATCACTTCCACATCTGCAAAGGCTGTCATCCCGAAACTCGACAAGATCTTTTCAAACTTTGGCATTCCTGAAGTTGTCAAGACGGACAATGGACCGCCATTTAATGGACAAGACTTTGTCAACTTTGCTGAGCATATTGGATTCAAACACCGCCGTGTGATGCCACTACATCCTCAAGCAAATGGAGAAGTAGAGAGATTCATGCAACCTCTCATGAAAGCTGTACGCTGTGCTCATGCCGAAGGACGATCCTGGAAACAAGCTATGTATGCTTTTCTCAGGAACTACCGTGCAACACCGCATGGAACACTGGGCAAGTCGCCTGGCGAACTTTTATTTGGACGTCCTATGAGAATCGCACTACCTGTCATGCCAGCCAAGGTAACGGATAAACGTCTCGCTCAGAAGGATGCACTAGCCAAGGGCAAAATGAAATTGCTCATGATCAACGTGCAAAGGAACAATTCATAAAGGTTGGAGATACTGTTCTCGTTAAAAAGAAAAAAGAGGGAAAGTTAGATATGCCGTATGATACAAAACCATATAAAGTGATTAGTGTGAAAGGAACTATGGTAACAGCGAGTAATAGAGATCATAGTATAACACGTAATATGGCTTATTTCAAAGTGATTCCAAATAGTGTAGAAAATGATGAAGTGCAAAGTCGTGCAAAAGAAAAGAAAAAATGAGTTATAACTCGATAAACAATTCATCGAGGGATATTCTTGTATTTAAGGACTCTCGTCCAAAACGTCATGTTAACGCCCTACACGATATGATGATAATTGTGTTCCTATGTAATGCAAAGTATTTACTTGTTATGG
>WNGS01149623.1:0-10389 GCA_020271785.1 Procambarus virginalis
GGACGATAATCTCTTCCCAGAGATTGAGCCTGCTATATCTTCTCATCGTCCCGTTCTCAACAATATGCAAGATACGTTTTATAGTGGCTTAACGTATATATCAAGACAGCCACACGCACCTGCAACTCCCTCCTTCCCCCCCACTTCTGCACACCTGGTCGCGCCGACGGCTACAGTCCCAGACAAACTGCTTGTTACTGGACGCTGCGTTCTCATTGGCCGTCAACAACACACCACTCCAGCTCCACGCCAATCACATTCCTCGCAAGCCATTGTCAGGACCGCCCAGCCATTCTCTCACCAGAATATCTAGTGCTCTCATGCTATGAACACCTAAGTTGACTCACCTCGTGTGATCAAATAGAAGTTTATAGCTAGCGCATATATTCCCAGCACTAATATTATTTTGCTTGTTATTGTATGTCACTTCTCTCCCTTTAACGTAATCCAGTTTTATGTTCAGTTATTTTTCCACTTGTTGTTCTGCACCATTAAGCCAAGATTTTTGCCTTTATTTCAATTTGTTTTTTAGTGTTATTAAAGAGCATTGTTTATTATTGTGTTTTATGTCTCTTCCCTTACCTTACCACAGATTATCAAACACGCAGTCACTTTTTTTTCCTTTTTTTATTACTTACATTTATGTGGCCCGGCCTTAACATCTGCCAGTGGAAGACTGCCGACCACCATACTCCACTACTTTACCGTCACATATAATTGGGGGCCTGTCCTAGGAGCTGCACTCAGGTATTGGTAATTGTGGTAAGCGTACTTGGCTTTTATTCCCTTGCTTTTAATATTTATTAATCACGTTTATTATTATATGGTGCTGTGTATATTGTGCATTACGGGAGTAGCATATGGTGAGTGTGAGACAACTTTGGATTACGTGGTGTCTGTAGGCCGCAGTCATACTCTTAATTGGTCGTCTCCCCCTTCCGTGTTATTACCCGTGTTTAACATCTTTTGTCCCTCAGATATTTCTCACATTTTTGACAGATTATCACATAGGTACCCTGGTACTGTGGTCTGTCTCCGGGTCAATAGCACCTAATTTCTGCAATCCGACTCTAGGAGGAAAAAGAGGGCCAAAGATCCTCTAGCACGGACTATTATTGACGAGTTGGGACCTCGCCGATAGTTCTCGTCACCAGTTGACACTCGCACCCCTACTCGTTGGTCAGAATTGATGGTATTTACTCAGGGTAGGGAATTAGCTTTCTTTCTTTTGAGCACGAAGTTCGCTAATTCTGTAAATACCATATTCACTTTCAGTGGGTACCTTTACTTATGTTCTATAGTGACTTGGCAATATAGTTGCATTTTGAGCAACTATAGTTCCATGTAGTAAACACCATGTAGTTCCGTATGACTACATTTTTGGACTACCTCATTTATTTTGAAGCCATTTAGTGTTTCACTTGTCTTTTAAACTCAGTTTTCACTAATTAGTAGGATTTTCTTGCCTTTATCCTCCCACAGTGAGTATCAGGTACAAGATTTCCTGCGACCTTATTCATTTACCATCTTGAATTAACTTTAATTATTAATAATTCCCCACAGGATAGGTATCAGTTGCGACGTTTCCTGTTTCTGACATTCACCATATTCTCACAGTATATTCGTGTCTCATTTATTTACCATGTTTCGTATCCAAACTTTCAAGGCAGATCCAGAAGGTGAAATAGAGAAATTGCGTCATGCTAAAAGGGTCGAATTGATAACTCTTGCACACGAGTATCAATTGGAAGTTCCACCTGGCGCCAACAAATATGCCATAAATAATATAATTTTAGATTATCTTTTGGATGAAGGGAAGATAGATTCTGATAGCAACAACAGGAAGCAGCTGCAATCAGAGAGCGTGAAGCTGCCATCAGAAAGGAAGAACAAGAGCGTGCAGCTGCCATCCGGAAGGAAGAAAGTGAAAGAGAGGCCACACTGAAGAAAGAAAAAAGTGAACGTGAGTTGGCCTTATACAAACAGCGACTCGAGATACAACGTGAACACGACAAACGGCAGGCAGAAACAGCTCTAGACTGTCGTGACCGAGAACTCACGAGGAACGCTGTACACCAAGCTCAACTCCAGCAAGCGGCAGCTAGTCTTCCTCCCAGTTTCAATGTCTCCCATGCAAGTAAGTTAATGCCCCCGTTCATAGAAACGGAGGTTGATGTGTTCTTCACTACTTTTGAGACCCTTGCTAATCAACTTAGTTGGCCTAACGACCAATGGGCTACCCTTCTCAGAGTACATTTAACAGGTAGAGCAGCCGTCACACTCAGCACTTTGGCATCAGAAAACGACTACACCACCTTGAAGCAAGCTGTGTTAGACGCCTACCTTCTCTCCACCGAAAGCTATCGACGAAAGTTCCGTGACTACGTCAAGGCAAGTACCACCACCTTCTTAGAATTTGCTAACACCAAACGGAGATATTTCATCATAATATAATTGCGTCATGCTAAAAGGGTCGAATTGATAACTCTTGCACACGAGTATCAATTGGAAGTTCCACCTGGCGCCAACAAATATGCCATAAATAATATAATTTTAGATTATCTTTTGGATGAAGGGAAGATAGATTCTGATAGCAACAACAGGAAGCAGCTGCAATCAGAGAGCGTGAAGCTGCCATCAGAAAGGAAGAACAAGAGCGTGCACCAAACTCAGCCATAGCCTCAGTCTTCGCCTCAACAATGAAAAATTGCTACCCAAATACCACAGCGATTTACACAGATGGATCTCGCATTATCATGAACAACGTGCCGTCGGTCACTAGCGCTGTATGGATACCGGAATACCATCTCAAGCAGGGATGGCGGTTACCGAACCAACTATCTATTTTCACAGCTGAATTATATGCCTTGTATCAAGCTCTCCAAATCATCACAACACTACCAGTTGGGATATATACAATCTGTAGTGACTCCAAGAGCGCGATTCAAGCAATTACGTACTCTTCGAAAACATGCAAGGAGATTGTCTACCCATGCCTTCAACTTCTTCACAAACATCAATTGAACGGTTATGACACCTCTATCCAATGGGTCCCAGCACACTGTGGTATTCTCCATAATGAACTTGTAGACCAACTAGCCAAAGCGATGCACAACACGCCTCACCTTACCCATCATCCAATTCCCCATGTTGCACGTAAAGGAACCTTCAAAGATATCATCTCCCAGGATTTTGCAACAAACTGGAAAACGTTATGCTCACCTTTGCACTATGGGTCCATTAAAAAGAAATGGGGAACTTGGAAACATGTCCGATATAAAAGCAGAGAAATTGATATAACGATGACCAGATTAAGGCTGGGACATACCAAACTAGCAGCACACAGCTCTAAGTACAGAACAGACATCAATGAACTCTGTACTCACTGTCAGCTGCCTGAAACAGTCGAACACTATCTCATGCACTGCTTCCGACATCATAGCGCCAGAGTAAATTTCAAACAAGTCTTTATCGCACTTAAAATACCCTTCACCATCGAGCACATATTAGGAGGTGGAGACCACTCGTTACAAGAAAAATACCAAATAGTCAAAGCACTGGCTAAATATCTGCAGTCGACCAACAAATTGGGACACATCTGACCCGTGCCACATTTATACCTGGCGCCACCAACAGCTAAACACAGAAAACAACTGCCTCGTCACAGCACCATAGATCAGCTGACACCATAAACACAACACACCGCCCTACGGTGCGACAAGTCTCCCTACAACACACGCCTCTGTTTTAATCACCGTTCCTATATCCACAGCACAACGTAACAAACACCTTGGTAGCTCCGATCATCCTCAACATAAACGCGTCCACCAACATCAGTACTGGTGCAGTCATCGGGAGGACAAACCCTTCATGCAAACTGCACCTACTATCAAGAAGAAGAAGAGATATTTCATGAAATGGCTGGAGGCAGCACTTGTCTCTACTTTTCCAGAGCTTGTCAACCTCATACTGGTTGAAGAATTTTTGAGACGTGTACCTCCTCCTGTCCGCCTATACTTAGCAGACAAAGAAGAGACCGATTTGGTGAAGTGCGCGAAGTCAGCTGACACTTACAGCCTCATCCACCGGCTGACACCAGAACCTACCAGTAAGAAGTCTTGGTACAGTTACGAGAAAGCGAGCCCAGATCAAGGTACCTCTCAACTGTACTGCAGGTGTTGTCGACTATATGGACATACCATAGAAAAATGTGGTAAGTCCCAATCTAAAGGTAACATGGAACCTCCTCCTAAGCCCAAACCTACTCACCCTAAGTCCGGTAAGCCTGAATGTTTATACCGAAAATATGTCAAAAACTGAGTGCAGCGATGGGTCACATTTTGCCCAAATCCCCCCCCCCCTGCAATTTTCAAAATATCCCCAACATCCCAAAATCGACGCGTGAGACATATTTTGAAGCCAAATTCTGGCTCTCTGCACGTATTTTGCAGTTTGAAATTACGACTTTTTATACCGAAAATATGCCATTTACTGAAAGCGGCGATGGGTCACATCTTGCCCAAACCCCCATGCAGTTTTCAAAATATCCCAAACATCCAAAATTCGAAGCTTGAGCAATATTTTGGAGCCAAATTCTGGCTCTCTGCACGTGTTCGCAGTTTGAAATATCGATTTTTTATACCGAAAATATACCAATTACTGAAAACGACGATGGATTACATTTTCCTCAAACCCCCCCTGCAATTTTCAAAATATCCCCAACATCCCAAAATCTACGCGTCAGACATATTTTGAAGCCAAATTCTGGCTCTCTGGACGTATTCGCAGTTTGAAATTACGATTTTTATACCGAAAATATGCCAATTACTGAGAGCAGTGATGGGTCACATTTTGCCCAAACCCACCTGCAGTTTTTAAAATATCACAAACATCTCAAATTCGACCCTTGAGCCATAATTTGGAGCCAAATTCTGGCTCTCTGCACGTATTCGTAGGTTGAAATTACGAATATTTTTACCGAAAATATGCCAATTACTGAAAGCGGCGATGGATCACGTTTTACCCAAACCTTCCCTGCAGTTTTAAAAATATCCCAAACATCCCAAATTCGACGCTTGAGCAATATTTTGGAGCCAAATTCTGGCTCTCTGCACGTATTTCGCAGTTTGAAATTACGACTTTCTATACCAAACTGATAGCGGCGATGGGTCACATTTTGCCCAAACCCCCATGCAGTTTTCAAAATATCCCAAACATCCCAAATTCTACGCTTGAGCAATATTTTGGAGCCAAATTCTGGCTCTCTGCACGTATTTTGCAGTTTGAAATTACGACTTTTTATACCGAAAATATGCCATTTACTGAAAGCGGCGATGGGTCACATCTTGCCCAAACCCCCATGCAGTTTTCAAAATATCCCAAACATCCCAAATTCGACGCTTGAGCAATATTTTGGAGCCAAATTCTGGCTCTCTGCACGTGTTCGCAGTTTGAAATATCGATTTTTTATACCGAAAATATGCCAATTACTGAAAACGACGATGGATTACATTTTCCTCAAACCCCCCCTGCAATTTTCAAAATATCCCCAACATCCCAAAATCGACGCGTCAGACATATTTTGAAGCCAAATTCTGGCTCTCTGGACGTATTCGCAGTTTGAAATTACGAATTTTTATACCGAAAATATGCCAATTACTGAGAGCGGTGATGGGTCACATTTTGCCCAAACCCACCTGCAGTTTTTAAAATATCACAAACGTCCCAAATTCGACCCTTGAGCCATATTTTGGAGCCAAATTCTGGCTCTCTGCACCTATTCGTAGGTTGAAATTACGAATATTTTTACCGAAAATATGCCAATTACTGAAAGCGGCGATGGATTCCGTTTTACCCGAACCTTCCCTGCAGTTTTAAAAATATCCCAAACATCCCAAATTCGACGCTTGAGCAATATTTTGGAGCCAAATTCTGGCTCTCTGCACGTATTTTGCAGTTTGAAATTACGACTTTTTATACCGAAAATATGCCAATTACTGAAAGCAGCGATGGGTCACATCTTGCCCAAACCACCATGCAGTTTTCAAAATATCCCAAACATCCCAAATACGACGCTTGAGCAATATTTTGGAGCCAAATTCTGGCTCTCTGCACGTGTTCGCAGTTTGAAATATCGATTTTTTATACCGAAAATATGCCAATTACTGAAAACGGCGATGAATAACATTTTCCTCAAACCCTCCTTCCAGTTTTCAAAATATCCCAAACATCCCAAATTCGACGCTTGAGCAATATTTTGGAGTCAAATTCTGGCTCTCTGCACGTGTTCGCAGTTTGAAATTGCGACCTTTTTTTACCGAAAATATGCCAAGTACTGAGAGCAACGATGGGTCACATTTTCCCTAAACACCCCCCTCCCCCCTGCAATTTTCAAAATATCCCAAACATGCCAAATTCGACACTTGAGCAATATTTTGGATCCAAATTCTGGCTCTCTGCACGTATTCGCAGTTTGAAATTACGACTTTTTATACCGAAAATATGCCAATTACTGAGATTTGCGATGGGTCACATTTTGCCCAAACCCACCTGCAGTTTAAAATATATCACAAACATACAAAATTCGAACCTTGAACCATATTTAGAAGCCAAATTCTGGCTCTCTGCACGTATTCGCAGTTTGAAATTACGAAATTTATACCGAAAATGTGCCAATTACTGAGAGCGGCGATGGGTCACGTTTTGCCCAAACCTCCCTGAAGTTTTCAAAATATCCGAAACATCCCAAATTCGACCCTTGAGCCATATTTTGGAGCCAAATTCTGGCTCTCTGCACGTATTCGCAGTTTGAAATTACGAATTTTTATACCGAAAATATGCCAATTACTGAAAGCGGTGATGGGTCATGTTCTGCCCAAACCCCCATAGCAGTTTTCAAAACATCCGAAACATTCCAAATCGACGAGTGAGCGATATTTTGGAGCCAAATTCTGTCTCTCTGCGCTTCTTCGCAGTTTGAAATTACGACTTTTTATACCGAAAATATGCCAATTGCTGAGAGCAACGATGGGTCACATTTTGCCCAAACCCCCCAACAGTTTAAAAAAATATCACAAACATCACAAATTTGACCCTTGAGTCATATTTTGGAGCCAAATTCTGGCTCTCTTCACATATTCGCAGTTTGAAATTACGAATTTTTATACCGAAAACATGCCAATTACTGACAGCAGCGATGGGTCATATTTTGCCTAAACCCCCACTGCAGTTTTCAAAATATCCCAAACATTCTAAATTAGACGATTGAGCTATATTTTGGAGCCAAATTCTGGCACTCTGCATTTATTCTCAGTTTGAAATTATGAATTTTATACCGAAAGTAAAGCAATTACTGAGAGCGCCGATGGGTCACATTTTGCTCAAACTCCCCTGCAGTTTGAAAATATAACACAAATATCCAAAATTCGACCCTTGAGCCATATTTTGGAGCCAAATTCTGGGTCTCTGCACGTATTCGCAGTTTGAAATTATGAATTTTATACCAAAAGTAAAGCAATTACTGAGAGCGCCGATGGGTCACATTTTGCTCAAACTCCCCTGCAGTTTGAAAATATAACACAAATATCCAAAATTCGACCCTTGAGCCATATTTTGGAGCCAAATTCTGGCTCTCTGCACTTATTCGCAGTTTAAAATTACTACTTTTTATATCTAAAATATGCCAATTACTGAGAGCGGGGATGGGTCACATTTTGCCCAAAGCCCCTTGCAGTTTTCAAAATATCCCAAACATCCCAAATTCGACGCTTGAGCCATATTTTGGAGCCAAATTCTGGCTCTCTGCACGTATTTGCAGTTTGAAATTACGACTTTTTATACCGAAAATATGCCAATTACTGAGAGCGGCGATGGGTCACATTTTGCCTAAACCCCATTTGGGCAAAATTTGACCCATCGCTGCTCTCAGAAATTTGCATATTTTCGGTATTAAAAGTCGTAATTTCAAACTGCGAATGCGTTCAGAGAGCCAGAATTTGGCTCCAAAATATGGCTCACAGGCCGAATTTGGGATGTTTCGGATATTTTGAAAACTGCAGGGAAGTTTGCGCAAAATATGACCCATCGCCGCTCACAGTAATTGGCATATATTCGGTATAAAAAGTCGGAATTTCAAACTGCGAATACGTGCAGAGAGCCAGAATTTGACTCCAAAATATGGCTCAAGCGTCGAATTTGGGATGTATGGGATATATTATAAAACTGCAGGGGGGGTTGGCAAAATGTGACCCATCGCCGCTATCTGTAATTGGCATATTTTCGGTATAAAAAGTCGTAATTTCAAACTGCGATTACGTGCAGAGAGCCAGAGTTTGACTCCAAAATATGGCTCAAGCATCGAATTTGGGACGTTTGGGATATATTATAAAACTGCAGGGGGGTTTGGGCAAAATGTGACCCATCGCCGTTTTCAGTAATTGGCATATTTTCGGTATAAAAAGTCGTAATTTCAAACTGCGAATATGTGCAGAGAGCCACAATTTGGCTCCAAAATGGCTCAAGGTCGAATTTGTGATGTTCTGATATATTTTAAAACTGCAGGGGGTTTGGGCAAAATGCGACCCATCGCTGCTCTCAGTAATTGGTATATTAACGTTATAAAATTTCGTAATATCAAACTGCGAATACACGCAGAGAGCCAGAATTTGGATCCAACATATGGCTCAAGGGTCGAATTTGGGATGTTTCGAATATTTTAAAAACTGCAGGGGGGTTTGGGCAAAATGTGACCCATCGCTGCTCTCAGTAATGGCACATATCGTATAAGATTCGTAATTTCAAACTGCGAATACGTGCAGAGAGCCAGAATTTGGCTCAAAAATATGGCTTAAACGTCGAATTTGGGATTTTTGGGATATTTTGAAAACTGCAGGGAGGGTTTGGGCTAAATGTGATCCATCGCCGTTTTCAGTAATTGGCATATTTTCGGTATAAAAAGTCGCAATTTCAAACTGCGAATATGTGCAGAGAGCCACAATTTGGCTCCAAAATATGGCTCAAGGGTCGAATTTGTGATGTTTCTGATATATTTTAAAACTGCAGGGGGGTTTGGGCAAAATGCGACCCATCGCTGCTCTCAGTAATTGGTATATTAACGTTATAAAATTTCGTAATATCAAACTGCGAATACACGCAGAGAGCCAGAATTTGGATCCAAAATATGGCTCAAGGGTCGAATTTGGGATGTTTCGAATATTATAAAAACTGCAGGGGGGTTTGGGCAAAATGTGACCCATCGCTGCTCTCAGTAATTGGCACGTTATCGGTATAAAATTCGTAATTTCAAACTGCGAATACGTGCAGAGAGCCAGAATTTGGCTCAAAAATATGGCTTAAACGTCGAATTTGGGATGTTGGGATATTTTGAAAACTGCAGGGAGGGTTTGGGCTAAATGTGATCCATCGCGCGTTTCAGTAATTGGCATATTTTCGGTATAAAAAGTCGTAATTTCAAACTGCGAATACGTGCATAGCCCATTCCCTTCCTGCAGTTTTCAAATATCCCAAACATCCCAAATTCGACGCTTGAGCCATTTTATTTTGGAGCCAAATTCTGGCTCTCTGCACGTATTCGCAGTTTGAAATTACGACTTTTTATACCGAAAATATGCCAATTACTGAGAACGGTGATGGGTCACATTTTGCCCAAACCCCCACTGCAGTTTTGAAAATATCCCAAACATCGCAAATTCGAAGATTGAGCCATATTTTTTAGCCAAATTCTGGCTCTCTGCACGTATTCGCAGTTTGAATTTACGACTTTTTATACCGAAAATATGTCAATTAGTGTGATTGGCGATGGGTCACATTTAGCCAAACCCCCCACCCCCCTCCAGTTTTAAATATATTACAAACATACAAATTCGTCCCTTGAACCATATTTAGAAGCCAAATTCTGGTTCTCTGCACGTATTCGCAGTTTGAAATTACGAATTTATACCGAAAATGTGCCAATTACTGAGAGCGGCGATGGGTCACGTTTTGCCTAAACCTCCCTGAAGTTTTCTAAATATCTGAAACATCCCACATTCGACGATTGAGCCATATTTTGGAGCCAAATTCTGGCTCTCTGCAATATTCGCAGTTTGAAAATAACGAATTTTAACGAAAATATACTAATTACTGAAACGCAACGATTGGTCACATTTGGCCCATACCCACCCTGCAGTTTTCAAAATATCCCAAACATCCCCAAATCTGGCTCTCTGGACATATTCGCAATTTGAAATTATGACTTTTTATACCGAAAATATGCCAATTACTGAGAGCGACAATGGGTCACATTTTGCCCAAACCCCCATGCAGTTTTAAAAATATAAACAAACTCCCAAATTCGGCTCTTGAGCCATTTTGGAGCCAAATTCTGGCTCA
>WNGS01149626.1:0-13830 GCA_020271785.1 Procambarus virginalis
GCTGGAACATTGGTTATAGAATTGTCTCTAAATTCACGTATCTTTTCGCACTCCATCACATAGTGACGGAGGGTGTGCGAATAATTTTGTTGACACATTTACATTTGTCAGGTCTACGTCGGCAGATAATGAGAATTCCCAGAGATACTTGTAACCGAGTCTAAGCCGAGCAGCAGTAACATCTAGAAGTCTGCTGATTTTATTGGATGATCCATAGATGTGTGGCTCCTCTTGCATGAGTAGTGATGATAGATGGAATTACTGGTGTCAATTTCACTTTGCCTCAGATCTACAAGATCTTGTTGAAGTTCTCGGGTACTGCTGCTCTCAGATTGCTCATTGACAATCCAAGGTTACACTCAACACATCAGTGTTAGGAATTCTATAGACTGCACCCACAGACAGGATAGACTCGCACCCTTGACTCTGAAACTGGCGATATGACTCCCCCACAGCAGTCTCTAGTTCTAATTACTTTTAAGCATGTTAGTTCTTGGTGGTAGTAAAGAGCAGTACCACCACCTCTCTGAATTTGACGACAGTTGTGAATTGCCGAGTAGTTAGGCATGTTAAAGAGTTGAGTAGTATCCTCTTTCAACCACGTTCAGTAAGTATAATAAAAGTGAATTTGTTGTCAATAGTTTCAATCAAGGCACTAACATCATTGAAGTGTTACCTAAGGATCTAACATTTAAGTTGATACAGAGATATTGTGATTATGTGTTAATACATTGTTTATATCATGTGCTGTAAAATCTGCAATTCAGATCATTAAAGTGATGATTGTCATAGAAAGGGATAAGAGGTTTAGTTCAGGTTCTAAACTTGCCTGCATAAAAAGGCTGGTTGCAGGAAAACAAGGCAAGAATGGCTAATTACAAAATAGAATTATGATATAAAGGGGAAAAATATATAAACAAGTCTATACAAAACAAAACAAAAATGAACAAAAAAAAAAGAAAAAATGAGGTAGCTTACAAGGGGCTTACAGGTACTCTCAGGTACACTGTAAGTAATAATTTGCTTATTGAGAACAGGCAAAGCCAGGGGTCCAATGGAGTAAGGGAGTATGGCGAGGCTAGGCAACCTAGGTAATAAATGAAATCCAAAGAAAAAAATTGAATAATGAACATAGGCAAATTTAAGCTAAAGATTATTAACTATAAGTAGTTATGATCGTATAATTAAAAAGACCTAAAGAAATATAAAGCACTCGGTTAATTATGTCCAGAAAATGACTAGTATAAGGTAAATTAAAAATTAATTATAAAGGTGAAACAAAGAGAAAATTAGGATACCTAGCCCGCACTAGGTGACAAGGGGGTTATTTATGTTGACTCATTGAGAGTGATAATAAAGCGAGACAACCCACATGGTGGAGGAAAGTATTGAGGTTATCCTCATTAGTAATTGTAAACATTTTACCTACTGTGGTCTTTCTCACTTTAATCAAGCCATCTCTAACGAAGCACTGATGAATCGCATCTGGGTTTTGATGACGGATTTGACGCAGGCGGTAGAGGAGTTGCTGTCTTCTTCTAGTCAAGCACTCGTTTATGTAGATTCCCTTTCGTTGGGATGCAGCTGTCCGGACAAGATGCGATTTCATGGACTGGGAGGCCAGTTTCAAACGAATTTTGCGCTGGTTTTGTCCTGATGGGTTCATTTTGCCTACTCTGTAGGCAGCAATAATGTCAGTTTTGTTTAGATTGACCTGCAATTCTTGATTTAAGAGATCCTGAACAATCTCAATACACTTTTCACCTTCGCGTTCCACTGGAATAGTTTGGGACGACACAACTACAGAATCAAGCAGCTTTTGCTGATCTTGTTCATCCTGGGTGACGGAACGTTGGGCGGATAATGTACTGATACATGCAGTCATTTTGCTGAGAGCTTCCTCTTGTTTTTTTATGGCTTCATCAGATTTCAGACGAATGTTTTCCTCAAGGAGGCCATTCAAGTCATGCTGGAGTTGATCTCGGCTAGCCCTTAAGTTTCTAATATCCTCCTGGAGGAGGGTTATTTCTTGTTGTTTATGGAGGTTCGAACAGTTTGCTTGGTTTTCAGATTTATTTATTTATTTATATTTATTTATTTATTTATTTATTTATTTATTTATTTATTATTCATATACAAGAAGGTACATTGGGAATGTGAGAATATATAATATGGTAATTACAATCTTGTAAAGCCACTAGTACGCGCAGCGTTTCGGGCAGGTCCTTAATCTAAGAAAATTTTTAGTAGGTAAATACTAGCAAAAATTATAAAAAAGAAATGATAACAGTTACATGGCAAGAAAGAAAAAAGAAAAAAAAGATGAGAGAAAATTGTAGGTACAGTATAATAAAGCACTTAGGTAGCTAAGATTGATTGCAATGAAAGCTTGAATGGTAGTTGACAAAATTTGGTAGGCACAATACAGCAAATGGCTAGCACATAAAGGAAGACAGCAATGAACACAATGATAAGGTTGTTTGGGTTAAATACATAAGAATTAGGAGATTGGGTAACACTAGATACAGAGCAAAAAATAAAGCTCAGTGTAGGAAACTAAGAAGATGAAATTAAGTACTTTTTGGTTTTGTTTTTAAATAAGGCAAAAGTTTTACAGTTTTTCAATTCACTAGGGAGTGAGTTCCATAGACTAGGTCCCTTAATTTGCATAGAGTGTTTACACAGATTAAGTTTGACCCTGGGGATATCAAAGAGATATTTATTTCTGGTGTGGTGATAATGGGTCCTATTACATCTGTCCAGAGAGAGTTTCAGAGCATGGTTTGCATTTAAGAACAGGGTTTTGTAGATGTAGTTGACACAAGAGAATGTGTGGAGGGAGTTAATATTTAGCAAGTTTAGGGATTTAAACAAGGGAGCTGAGTGTTGTCTGAAAGCAGAGTTAGTTATTATTCTGATAGCAGATTTTTGCTGGGTGATGATGGGCTTAAGGTGGTTTGCAGTGGTAGACCCCCATGCACAGATACCATAATTAAGATAGGGGTAGATTAGAGCATAATAGAGAGAGAGGAGAGCAGAGTTAGGAACATAATATCTGATTTTGGAGAGTATACCAACTGTCTTAGAGACTTTCTTAGTTATGTGTTGAATGTGGGTGCTGAAGTTGAGTCTCTTGTCTAGGAATAGGCCAAGAAACTTGCCATCATTTTTATTACTGATGTTAATGTTGTCTATCTGTAGCTGAATTGCATTTGATGATTTGCTTCCAAATAAGATGTAGTAAGTCTTTTCGATGTTTAATGTTAGTTTGTTAGTTGACATCCATAAGTGGACTTTTTTTAATTCATTATTCACAACATTATTTAGTGTATGTGGGTTGAGGTCTGAATAGATAAGAGTAGTATCGTCAGCAAACAATATAGGTTTGAGAATATTAGAGACATTAGGCAGATCGTTTATATATATAAGAAATAGAAGAGGTCCTAAGATACTGCCCTGTGGCACTCCAACGGTAATTGGTAGAGTGGAAGAAGTTGTTTCATTGATAGTTACATATTGGTGTCTGTCACTAAGATAGGATCGGATGTAGTCAAGGGCAAGGCCTCGGATTCCATAATGCTGGAGTTTAAGTAAGAGGTAGTTGTGATTAACAGTATCAAAGGCTTTTCTTAGGTCAATGAAGAGTCCAATCGGAAACTCATTTTTGTCAAGTGCTGAGTAGATTACGTCAAGGAGACTAATGATTGCATCGTTGGTGCTCTTTTGGGACCTGAAGCCAAACTGGCAGGGGCTGAGTATGTCGAATTTTACGAGGTAGGAATAGAGCTGTTTGTAAATAATTTTTTCAAATATTTTTGATAGAATGGGTAGATTTGATATTGGTCTATAATTGTTTATGTCCGCCGGATTGCCTCCTTTATGGACTGGCGTTACTCTTGCTTTTTTGAGGATATCAGGGAAGGTGTGACACTCTATAGATTTGTTGAACAGTAGGGCTATGGGTGGGGCAAGGGCATGGGAGGCTCTCTTGTATACAATGGACGGAATTTCACTGGTGTTCCCTGCCTTTGTTTTTAGAGAGTGTATGATGGACACAACATCTGCCGGGCTGATTGGTGAAAGGAGAAGAGTTTGGATAGCTGCCTGAGAGATATGTGTTAATATGTGTCTGAGTCTGTGGGATTTTACTGGCAAGATTAGCACCAACCGATGAAAAGAAACTATTAAATTCATTTGCCATTTCTAAATCAGTTGACGGTATATCCCCATCCTTGTAGAGTTTTATTTGGTTATGTGAGTGTTGTTTAGTTCCTAGGATACTAGAGATGGTTTTCCAAGTGCTTTTCATGTTGCCTTTTGCTTCATTGAATCTATTCACATAATATGCAAGTTTTGCCTTTCTTATGATACTGGTAAGCATTGATGAGTACCTTTTAGCTACTTCCTTTGAAACTAGGCCAATCCTAAGTTTCTTTTCATATTCATGTTTCTTGTTGATTGAATTGAGAATGCCGCTTGTGAGCCATGGATTGTTTAATCTTTTGTCAGTTACTTGCTTGGTAAGAAGGGGACAATGAAGGTTGTAGAGGCTTAGAGTTTTGGAGAGGAAGAGGTTAGCTAATGAATTTATATCCTGGGTATTATTGAATTCAGAATCCCAGTTAATATTGTGAAATGCATCTGTAAGATTGCCCAAAGCTGATTCACTGTGTAGCCTAAATGAAAGTTTCTTGCTTTTTGGTGGTGTTATGTCCATGTTCGCTATGAGAAAGGTAGGATAGTGGTCAGTTGTTCTGTCGTAGATTATACCAGATACAAGGGGAGCTGTTATGTTTGTCCATATGTGGTCCAAGGTAGTGGCTGATGTTTGAGTGACTCGGGTAGGTTTGGTGATTGTGGGGATTAGCATACAGGAGTTCATGCTGTTAAGGAAATAGTCAACTTGAGAGCAATTTTGTTGACCCAGGTCAATATTAAAGTCTCCTCCCAGAATGATGTGGTTTTTGTTGAGATTGTTGTTTATAATAAGATTACTTAGGTTGTCTGAGAAAGAAGCTATGTTAGTATTGGGAAATCTATAGATGGCTCCAATAGTCAATGAGGATTTAAGGGATTTAATTGTAAACTGAGCAAAAGTATATTCACAGTAGTCATCTCTGTCACTAATAATACTGTTGCAGATAAATGTATCTCGGTAATATATAGCTGTGCCACCACCTTTTTTATTTGGCCTACAGTTATGAATGGCTTTATAACCAGCTAAGTTGTAGAGTTGGGTATAGTCTTTATTTAGCCAAGTTTCTGTTAAAATAATGAACGATAAGTTAGTACCTAGTGCTGTGAGTAATGCATTTAAATCGTCAAAATGTTTACCAAGTGATCTAACATTTTGGTTGTAAACTGATAAACAGGTGTTATTTTGGAGTTTGTTTTTAGCCTGGTGTGCTGTGAAATACTTGCAATAATGATGATCAATGTGCTGGTTGGTGTAGATATGAGACAGAAGATTTTGATCAGGATCAATATCAGTGTGCATAGAGATGCAGAGGGATCACGATACAAGATACATGATAGGAAAGCACAGGAATAAAAGCAAATACAATAAATAGTAACAATTTAGAAGTAAAATTGAGATCCAATAGATAGCCAGGAAGGACACAGAAGTAGGTAAAATAAAAAACAAAAAATCAGTAGAGACTGACAATATAAATGTAAAATAAAAAATGAGAAAAATAATAATCATAAAGTAAAATGAACTTGAGGATAATTAGCTTAGTAATGGTTAATTAAAATCCTATAGTTGGTATGAACCTAAGAAAACAAAGTGAGCTCAAATAGATAATTCCGAAAAAAAAAGAAAACAAAAGATGACATGTATATCTGAGTAAATCTTGAATTTTACTCTAATATAAATCTAAGTGTAAAAATAAACCGGTGAGAGTATTATAATGTGGAAGATTTTACTATGATACTGTGGTAGATGATACAAACAATTATACTATTGCTTAATTCCAATAAATGATTACATGAAACAAAATACACGATTGACGATTCAAGATAATCGTATTTTGAGCCTCAAGGACTGAGCACAACTTTTTGAACCATTGATTATCAGCCCAGTTAGGGAAATCCGGAGAGGGACCAGAAGCACGCTTGAATCTCGTAAACAGGGATGTAGAGTGGTAGCAGGAGAGGTTTGAGAGGACACCGCTCCCTGGCTCAATGGGGTATTATTTGGTATCTCTCTCGTCTCCTTTCTAGTGAGTACATTTGGAGAGCTTTAAGTTCTGCTTATAAGGTGTCTTTGGTGGTGACCTTCTTTTGTGTCTCGAGGTCGAATATGTCGTCCAACAGGATCTCCAACTCCATTTTCCGGGCCAAAACCAAGTGAGATGGCCCGGAAAGTGGAGTTGGAGATCCTGTTGGACGACATATTCGACCTCGAGACACAAAAGAAGGTCACCACCAAAGACACCTTACAAGCAGAACTTATTGCAGAAGGAGGAAAGATTCGAGGCAACTACAGAAGCACCATACTGTCCCCCGAGCTCAAAGCGGCAGCTAAGAGCCTTCGTAAGAGTAAGGAGATAGTCGTCAGGAGAGGTGACAAGTCGCCAATATACGTCATTCTTAAAAAAATACGAATATCTGGCGAAAATGAGCCTCATACTCTCTGACCAAACTAAATTCCAAAGGGTAACGAAGGACACTACAGCCGAATTGAAAGCAAAGGTCAACAAATTGATCGAAACTGTGAACGCTAAGAAATCCGGACTCCACCTGCCAAAGATTATTGGGGAATACAAACCTGGGAATGCGTTTGGAAATGTCAAGACACACAAGCCTGAAAACCCACTTCGGCCAATCATCAGCCAGATACCCACACCCACGTACAGACTGGCAAAGCGACTCAACGGCTTGCAGATCCCTTATGTCCCTTGCCCCTTCAGCCTGAAGTCTTCAAAGGAATTTCTTGACTTACTGCGGGGAACACGAGCCGCAGGGATAAGAGCCTCGTTGGACGTAGAATCACTGCTCACCAACGTACCTGTGGATGAAACAATCAGAGTGTATCGTGATCAAGCCTGTATTCCTCTTGACATACCAGAAAACATTCTAAGGAAACTACTCCAAGCTTGTATAAAAGAGGCACCCTTCTTGAGCCCGATGGGCACATGTATAAGCAAGTAGATGGGGTCGCCATGGGTTCTCCCCTAGGTGTCCTGTTTGCGAACTTCTACATGGGTACCATCGAACAGAAGGTCTTAGTCGACATGAACTTGAAACCGGCCATATACTGCAGGTATGTTGACGACATTCTTACACAGGTACCTGATGTCAGACATCTGCAGGAGCTGAAAGAGGCATTTGAGCGGAATTCTGTGTTGCGTTTCACTTACGAGATGGAGAAGGATGTGAAGCTGCCCTTTCTAGATGTAACAGTCATGGAAAGGAGCGGAGGTTTCCACACTGCAGTCTACACTAAGGAAACAAACATAGGAATGTGCTTCAATGCCAACAGTGACTGCCCAGACAGGTACAAGAGGAGTGTTGTTAACGCTTATGTCGACCGTGATCTCAGCCACAGCTTAGGATGGAAGCAAGTCGATGAAGAACTCTGTATGGTAAGGCAGGTCCTAGTCAACAATGGCTTATCCAATGGTTTCGTTGAAGACATCATAAGAAGGAAGGTGAAACGCCATGCAACCTCTGAAGAGACAACTAACACAACACCTGTACCCCCCTATTAAACTATTTTACAGGAACTTCTTTTCCACAGCTCATAAAACGGAGGAAAGGGTCCTGAAAGATATTGTTAATAGGAACTTTATCCCTGCAGACAAAAATCAGAAGATACAATTGACGATTTACTATAAAACCAAAAAACTGCCAACCTACTCATGAGAAACTCTCCAGACACAAAGCAGAACGCTTTAAAAGAGACCAACGTCATCTATGCCTTCAAATTCCCACTTGGGGACTGTAAGCCTCAAAGAACTCAGTATATAGGCAAGACAACAATATCTCTTCCCAGGCGATTAACGATGCATAAGCAACAGGGCTCCATTAAGGAACATATAATCTCTTCCCACAACCAGACCATCACCAGAGAAGTCTTAACAAACAACACAGAAATCATCGATAGATACAGCGATAGCAGGCGGCTTGACATCTGCGAGGCACTACACATCAAGAAGTCAACACCAGCCATCAACAGCCAATTAATGCACAACTATATTCTACCCACTTCAAGACTCTGCACCAATATAGAAGCATCAAGAAATATGGGCCAATAGGCCTTCTGCAGTTACTTCCATTTTTCCCTTTAATTTACCCAGTTTATACCCATTGCACCGTGTTCTGTCTTGTGTTGAAAGTTTGCTCTATCTTGTGTTCAAAGTTTTGTTCACCTCATCCAAAACTGTTGTAACATATCACCTCACCCAAAAGCAGGTATATAAGATGAAAGCTGTTTAAATGATAGCATAGTAGAACTCTGTTTAGTGTTTGCAGGTTATAGTTGTGTGTGTGTGTAAACTAAAGTCTTTGAAAATGTAATAAGTTATTACGAAACGCGTTCAAGTGTCGCGTCAGACTAGAAATAAAATGAATTTTGGAGAATTGATTTTTCAATTACCATCTACAGTGAAAAGAAACATAAGAAATATTGAGAAAATTCGTGTTAGAATTATTAATCTTACTTTTTCGGTCATAGAGCAGCAGTGCACCGAGAACTTCAACAAGATCTTGCAGATCTGAGGCAAAGTGAAATTGACACCAGTAATTCCATCTATCATCATACTATCATGCAAGAGGAGCCACACTTCTATGGATCATCCAATAAAATCAGCACACTTCTAGATGTTACTACTGTTCGGCTTAGACTCGGTTACAAGTATCTCTGGGAATTCTCATTATCTGCCGACGTAGACCTGACCAAATGTAAACTGTGTCAACAAAATTATTCGCACACCCTCCGTCACTATGTGATGGAGTGCGAAAAGATACGTGAATTTAGAGACAATTCTATAACCAATGTTCCAGCGATGTGTAAATATTTCATTCAAAATGATCTGCTACCAGAAATTTTAGCCGAATATCCCCAGTTGCTAACTGTAGGTAGTAACTGAATGATTGTAACCTATCCACCGCTGCCCACTGGATGGGGGGCGGTGTGCAGGACAAAAATATAAATTTGACACTAGCTCTTAACATGTCAGTTGCTTAATTTAGAACCTGTACTTGAGGTCGATCTCGAACCCATTGTTGATGTGACGACTTATATTGAATTTTGTAACTAGCTCATCAAGATTGTAACTTGCTTAGCTAAATGAATTGTGGGGTTCAGTCCCTGAGCCCATTATGTGCCTCTGTAACCCTTTCCACTACCGCCCACAAGATGGGTATGGGGTGCATAATAAATGAATTAAACTAAAACTAACTCGGTCATATTTAATAATATATGTTTACAAGAAAGACTGCTACCAAAATATACTAATATATATATATATATATATATATATATATATATATATATATATATATATATCTATATATATATTATATATATAATATATAATACATATGAGAGGATGTGCAGGGACTAATTATCTAATATATTCAGAGATTTGAGTAGGGGTACCGAGTGATGTCTGGGGCCAGAGTTGGATATTGTCCTAATAGCAGCTTTGTGTTCAGTAATTAGAGGACATAATTGATTTTGGGTAGTAGAACCCCAAGCACAAATACCATAGTTGAGATATGGATAGATGAGGGAGTAATAGAGCGTCACCAGGGCAGGTCGGGGTACATAATATCTGATCTTAGAAAGAATGACAAGAGTTTTTGAAACTTTTTTTGATATATTTAGAATGTGTCCCTGGAAATTCAGCTTGGGGTCAATGAGAACACCAAGGAATTTACCATCTATTTGGTTACAGATCTGGGTATTATATATCCTGAGATTTATTGATTTGAGGATTTATTGCCAAACAAAATATAGAAAGTTTTGTCAATGTTGAGGGTGAGTTTGTTGGCAGTTTCAACCCGTCCTCTTAAAATTAACGTCGCTTTTGGCTCGTATGCGCGATATGGCCAATTTTGGACGTAATTTGAAATGAAATCGACTCAAAAGTGACGTTCTGTTCCGTTTTGTATTTGAGTCGTCCGCGTTTTTCGAATTACGTCCAAATTCGGCCATACGGGCAAACAGCCAAAAGCGCCGTTCTTTTTAAGAGGACAGTTGGGCAGTTAGCCAGAGATGGACTTTATTTAGCTCAGTATTTACTGTGACATTAAGACAATTAAGGGGGTCAGGACTGGAGAAAATGAATGTTTGTGTCGTCACCAAATAGAATTGGTTTGAGGTGTTGGGAGGCATTTGGAAGGTCATTAATGTAGATTAGAAAGAGGAGAGGGCCATGTATGCTGCCTTGAGGAATACCATTGTTGATGGGTAGGGTGGGAAATTGAATTATTCACAGAAGCATACTGGAGCCTGTCAGTAAGGTAAGATTTGAGGTAATGAAGGAGTGACCTCTGACTCCATAATGATGTTATTTAAGAAGAAGGTTTTGGTGGTTGACAGTGTCAAAAGCCTTATGCAGGTCCACAAATAACCCAACAGGGAACTCATTTTTATCAAGAGCTGCATGTATCAAGTTAATCATACTAATAAGTGCATAGTTAGTGCTTTTTTTGGGTCTGAAGCCATATTGACACGAGCTAAGTATATTGTGTTTGGCTAGATACGAGTAAAGCTGCTTGTAGATTAGTTTTTTAAATATTTTTGACAAGTTTGCAGGATTGATATAGGTCTGTAGTTGTTAACATCAGTGAGATCACCACATTTGGGTCATCCCTTGCAAATGATATTCCATCTTCTGGAACTGATGTTAAGGACTATCTTACAGGTAACTATCCACAGTCCTCTGTACCTAAAACTATTAATTCCACTGACGTCAATGAGATAATCCTTTCCCTAAAAAACCAAGTCTAGTGCCCTTGAGGAAATAACAACTTTAATTTACAAAAAAGCCTCCAGAATTTTAGCCCCTGCTATTGCATTGCTCTTCAACAAGTCACTTGAACTCCAAACCTTTCCAATATTCTAAAAAAAAGCGAGAGTAACCCTGTACACAATGTGGTGATCTCACAGATGTTAACAACTACAGAACTATATCAATCCTGCCTAACTTGTCAAAAATATTTGAGAAACTAATCTACAAGCAGCTTTACTCTTATCTAGCCAAACACAATATACTTAGCTCTTGCCAATATGGCTTCAGACCCAAAAAATGCACTAATAATGCACTTATTAGTATGATTAACTTCATTCATGCAGCTCTTGATAAAAATGAGTTCCCTGTTGGGTTATTTGTGGACCTGCGTAAGCTTTTGACACTGTCACTACCAAAACCTTCTTAAATTACATCATTATGGAGTCAGAGGACACTCCCTGCAATACCTCAATCCTACCTTACTGACAGGCTCCAGTATGTTTCTGTGAATAATTCAATTTCTCCCACCACCTCACCCATCAACATTGGTGTTCCTCAGGGCAGCATACTTGGCCCTCTCCTCTTTCATCTACATTAATGACCTTCCAAATGCCTCCCACACCTCAAACCAATTATATTTGCTGACGACACAACCTTCATTTATTCCAGTCCTGACCCCCTTGCCCTAAAGCCACAGTAAATACTGACTAGAGAAGGTCCATCTTTGGCTAACTGCCAACAAGCTCACCCTTAACATTGACAAAACTTTTTATATTCTGTTTGGCAACAAATCCTCTAATCAAAGCTGCTATTAGGACAATTCCAACTCTGGCCCCAGACATCATTCGGTACCCCTACTCAAATCTCTGAATATGTTAGATATTAGTCATTGCACATTCTCTCATGTGTATTATACATATATAAAACGCTGAACTGTAATGCCAATCCTGACCTCAAAAGCTTCATAGAAGGTTGTAACAGAACCCATAGGCACCACACCAGAAATAAATACAGTTTTGATATTCCTAGAGTACGACTTAATCAAACTAGAAATGCTTTACAAATCAAGGGACCCAGAATGTGGAATGACCTTCCCAACCATGTTAAAGACTGTACCTCTCTCAACCAGTTTAAGAGAAAAACGAAGCTATACCTAATAAATTCCCAATAACCTGCAATTACCCCTCTATTGTCAACCAATGTCTGTTTTTTTTTTAAGTGAAGCTGTTTTGTCGACCGAATTGTATTTGTGCTGCTTTTTCAGCCATGTTTCCCCCTTCTTAACTGTTTTTTTTTTGTTCTCAACTCATTTTAATCCTTATGCTCAATTAGTATTAAGCCTTAGTCATTTAAGTCTTTCATGCCCGAAACGCTTTCCGTAATAGTGGCTTTAGGCATTGTATGTTCTAGCCTTATCTATAACTCCATCACTCTCTGTACAATCACTTGTTGTATGTATGTACCTTACCTAAATAAACATTTTGATTTTGATTTTGATTTGATTTGATTTGTGGACAGGGGTTACTCTCGCTTTTTTTTAGAATATCTGGAAAAGTTTGGAGTTCAAGTGACTTGTTGAAGAGCAATGCAATAGCAGGGGCTAGAGATCTGGAGACTTTTTTGTAAATTAAAGTTGGTATTTCCTCAAGGGCACTAGACTTGGTTTTAAGGGAAAGGATTATCTCATTAACATCAGTGGAATTTGCCGGCGTTAGGTACAGAGACTGTGGATAGTTACCTGTAAGATAGTCCTGAACATCAGTACTGGAAGATGGAATATCATTTGCAAGGGATGACCCAATGGAAGAGAAGAACCTATCGAACTCAATAGCGGTATCAGAGTCTGTAAGCTGACCATCGTTATTGGACAGGAGTATTGGTTTGTTATTTAAAATCTTCTTTGATCCCAATTTTTGTGAAATTGTGCTCCATGTTTTCTTAATGTTGCCCTTTGTTTGGGTAAATTTTCATCGTAGTATTTAGTTTTGGCTCTTCTAATTATTTTAGAAGAGCCTTCTTCTTAAATTACAACATTATGGAGTCAGAGGTCACTCCCTGCAGTACATTAAGTCTTACCTTACTGACAGGCTCCAGTATGTTTCTGTGAATAATTCAATTTCTCCGACCCTACTCATCAACATTGGTGTTTCCTCAGGGCAGCATACTTGGCCCTCTCCTCTTTCTCATCTTCATTAATGACCTTTCAAATGCCTCCCCAACATCTCAAACCAATTCTATTTCTGACGATACGACCATCATTTACTCCAGTTCTGACCCCCTTGCTCTAAATGTCACAGTGATACTAAAAAAAAAAAAAAAAAAAAAGCTACTGAGCTAAATAAAGTCCATCACTGGCTAACTGCCAACAAACTCACCCTCAATATTGACAAAACTTTCTCTATTTTGTTTGGCAATAAATCCTCAAATCATATAATCTCAGGATTAACAATACCCAAATTTGTAACAAAGTAGATGGCAAATTCCTTGGCGTTCTCATTGACCGCAAGCTGAATTTCCAGGGACACATTCTAAATATATCAAAAAAAGTTTCGAAAACTGTTGGCATTCTTTCTAAGAACAGATATTATGTGCCTCGCCCTGCCCTGGTGACACTCTATTATTCTCTCATCTATCTTTATCTCAACTATGGTATTTGTGCTTGGGGTTCTACTACCCAAAATCATTTACGTCTTCTAATTACTCAACACAAAGCTGCTATTAGGACAATATCTCACTCTGGCCCCAGACATCACTCGGTACCTTACTCAAATATTTGAATATGTTAGATATTAAGTCCCTGCACATCCTCTCATGTCTATTATATATATAATATATATATATATATATATATATATATATATATATATAA